>PVLC010010460.1:12941-50452 GCA_004027655.1 Graphiurus murinus | reverse complement strand
GAAGATCAATATATGGGATTGCATTAAACTGAAGAGCTTCTGCACAGCAAAGGAAACTATCAAGAACCTCAACAGAGAGCCTACAGAGTGGGAGAAAATTTTTGCCAGTTACACTTCAGATAGAGGTCTAATATCTAGGATATACAAAGAACTCAAGAAAATCGCAACTAAGAAAGCAAATAACCCAATCAAAAAATGGACAAAGTACCTAAATAGACACTTCACAAATGAAGAAATACAAATGGCCAATAAATGTATGAGGAAATGTTCCACATCATTGGCAATCAGGGAGATGCAAATCAAAACTACCCTGAGATTTCACCTAACTCCAGTCAGAATGGCAATCATAAAAATCATGAACAACAACACCTGCTGGCGAGGATGTGGAGAAGTGGGAACCCTAATACATTGTTGGTGGGAGTGCAAACTTGTGCAACCACTGTGGAAAACAGTGTGGAGGATCCTCAGACGAATGGGAATGAACCTACCATATGACCCAGCAATTCCACTACTGGGTATATACCCAAAAGAATGGAAACCAAACTATCAGACCTATGCATGTGTATCTATGTTTATAGCTGCACAATTCACAATAGCCAAACTATGGAAGCAGCCAAGATGTCCATCGACAGATGAATGGATTACAAAACTATGGGATATGTACACAATGGTATTTTACTCAGCCATAAAGAAGAACAAAATCATGTTCTTTGCAGGGAAATGAATGCAACTGGAAAACATTATGTTAAGTGAAATTAGCCAGTCACAAAGAGTAAAGAAGCATATGTTCTCCCTAATATGTGGATGTTAAGGAAAGATGGGACATAAGAGGGTCTCCAGATGAAAAAGTAGAGATCCTCGATAAACAAAGAAGTTGATTTAACCGAAGGGAATGGACGGGGGGCGGTGGGGCGGCGGAGCATCCTAAGGCACATGATGTACTTACGCAATTATATCAAGAGCACTCACTGAACTGAACTTGAGAGGGAGGGAGGGCGAGGGAGCGGGGTGGGAATTGGGGATAGGGTCAGATGAGAAATGTGTGCACATTTGTCTTTATCAATTTGTACCTATCAAAAATGTATAAATACAAAGCACGGATTATTACAATAAAAAAATAAATAAATAGAGAGGCACTTTTTCATTCTGGATTAATTTGCCTCCTTTAGATTTTAAAAGCTCCACTGACTGGTGTTAGTGCCATGGAAGTATCCACCTTAGACAAGTATTATAGATTTGGATGTGACTATTAAGATAAGTTCTTAATAACTTGTTTGTGGGGGGGTAGGTATTGAACCCAGCGGCATTCTACCTCTGAGCTATACCCTCAGTCCTATTTTTTGTTTGTTTGCTTTGTTTTTTTGAAACAGGGTCTCGCTAAGTTGTTGAGGCTGGTTTTGATCCTGTGATCCTCCTGTCTCAGCCTCCCAAGTACTAGGATTATAGGTGTGCACCACACCCAGCTAAATTCTTAATGTGGATGTAGCTCAGTGGTTGATTGCTTGCCTAGTCTATGTGAGGCTCTAGGTTCAATTCCTAGTACTGGGAAATGCAGAGGGGTAGGAAGAAAGATAAATTCTGGTGGAAAGTATCTGGGAATATCAGTTAAAAAATAATGTGGGAAAACCAAACCATATGGAGAAATGGTCTGAATGCTACCTGTTTGTCCATCCATCCATTCATCCATCCATCCATCCATCCATCCATCCATCCATCCATCCATCCATCCATCCGTCCAGTCTATTGCTATTATCCATCTATCAATCTATGTTTATATATCATATATGTATATTTATGTAAAACCTAGTGAAGTGGTTGGGGAGGAGGAAATAGGAGAAACATTTTTTGGGAATGCAGAAAAAATCAAGCAAGAATGTAATATATGTTTTAATTTTACTTTACTTTTTTTTTTTTTTTTTTGGTCTAGTACTGGGGATTGAACCCAGGGTGCTTTTACCTCTGAGCTATACTCCCAATCCTTATTTATTTATTTATTTATTTATTTATTTATTTACTTACTTACTTATTTTGGAACAGGATTTTCCTAAGTTGCTGAGAGTCTGGCTATGTTGCCGAGACTGGCCTTGAACCTGCGATCCTCCTGTCTCAGCCTCCCAAGTACTGGGATTACAGGTGTATAGCACCATGCCCAGTTATTTTAATCTTTTTTTTTTTTTTTTTTTTTTTTTTTTGCGGTACTGGGGATTGAACACAGGGGCATTCTACCTCCGAGCTATACTCCCAGCCCTATTTTTTATTCTTTATTTTGAAACAGGGTCTTCCTAAGTTGCGGGGGGCCTCAGTAGGTAGCTGAGGCTGGCCTCGAACCCAGATCCTCCAGTCTCAGCCTCCCAAATGCTGAGATTACAAATGTGCGCCAGCATGCCTGGCTCAGTTATTTTAATCTTTATCAAACTAAACCTCTATGGGAAACCCAGTGTTCAAGCAATTGTGGCAGTTGGATTCCCAGACCTCTTTCAACTCTCCCTGACAGGGGTGGGTCCTCAGCCCTTGATGCTGAGGACCCAGCACTCCTGGCCGGCCCACCCTTCCTCAGAGCAACAGCAGTGAAAGAAGTTTCTCTGCTGTCATCCATGGATTACTGCCGGTTGGAAGGGAAAGCAGAAAATCCTGTCTAACTGCAGTTGTGTGAACTCATGTCCTCCATGCTGACCATAATTCCTACTAAATATCATTAGGATGGTTTTAAAAGTAAATACTAGAGTCATTCTCTCCATTATTATTCACAGGCAATATGGGCTGGGAACCTTAGATATCTAACCCAACTATTTATTTCTCATTAGTACATCTGCAAGATGGGCATAACAAATGAAAACTAAGAGAATTCCTAATCCTCAAAGCCAGCCTGCCTTCCTTCTTTCCTTCCTTCCTTCCTTCCTTCCTTCCTTCCTTCCTTCCTTCCTTCCTTCCTTCCTTCCTTCCTTCCTTCCTTCATATTGGGGATTGAAACCAGGGGTATTCTTCCTCTGAGATATATACCCAGCCTTATTTTATTTTTCATTTTTGAAATAGGGTCTTTCTAGTTTGCTGAGAGTCTTGTTAGGTTGCTGAGGTTTCCCTCGAACCTGTGATCCTCCTGACTCAGCCAACCAAGTACTGGAATCAGAGGCACGGCACCACCGTAACAGGGCTAAAGGTCGTTTTCTTAGTAGTGCATTAGATGTGTTTGTAGTTGTTGGAGGTGAAGGCTCTCAGGGGAAGCAGAGGGCAGGGAATGGGGAGGAATGCAGTGGACGCTGGTTACATGGACTCATCACAAAACACTACACGGAGAGCGGCCATGTAAGCACAGATGTGGCTGTGGGGAGCTGGTGTTTGGCCAAGTGGCTTGGTGGTTGTGGAGAGTGTTATGTAATTCTTAGTCTGAAGCTAGGAATTAATTCTAAAGTAATAGGACAATGAGATCCACCTTATTATCTTGACAACTAATTAAGGACTGTAATTGCCCTCCTGGGTAATCCTTTAGCTACTTTATGACTGAACAAGGCTGAACACAAATGTGCTTTTATCTCTGTGCAATCCTAAAGGACCCACGATGACCATCAACATTATATAACACTTGTGCTAAGTCTAAATACTTGTGCTAAATTAGATATATCAATCTAATTTAAAATGTGTTTTTTCTTTTAATATAGAGAAGGAAAAAAAGAAAATGTTAGATGTGATGTAATTTGAGTTTTTTAATGAAGTTCTTATATTCTCATATTGAATCATTAAAATCAGTTTTATAAAAGCTACTTGCAGAATTAACAGGAGGGAAAAATCACTTGTTTTTATTCCAAGCGTATCCATATGAAAAACATATATGATATATTTTGCTTATTAACATTTATTTTGAGCTGGGTGTGGTAGAGCATGCCTGTATTCCCTTGGGATGCTGAGGCAGGAGGATTACAGGTTTGAGGCCAGCCTTACCAACTTAGCAAGACCCTCAGCACCTTTGTAAGACCATTTCAAAAATAAAAAATAAAATAGGCCTGGGGGTATAGTTCAGAGATAGAAGCCCCTGGGTTCAATCCACAGTATCAAAACAACATTTTTTTTGTTGTTGTTTTAGCTTTATATGACTTTCATTTGCCTTGTAAGTCTAACATTGGGGAATTTCAGCCTTATTTTTAGAACCCTAAAAGTTCAAACTACTACCCAATTATAGTGCATGGAGTAGTTTCCTCCCCAAATCATTTAGCCATCTGTCTTCTCCCACATGTCCTCTGTCTAGCCATCTGTCTGCTACTACAGGGCATTCCCAGTCAGAAGGGGCTGCTCACAGGTATGCGTGGACACAAGTGTGTCCAATAGAATTTTCTTACCAAGGGGTACATTTTGGTAAGATGAAAGGGGAAGCATATAGCTCTGTTATGACCAGGTATTCATTTGGTGACCATTTTTACTACAAAAGCCATTCCGAGGACAAAATCAACTAATGGGAATTTATAGCCTGGAAATCAGTTATAAATGGTGAAAGAACCCTAAATGACATTGCAAACTTTTCTGTCAGTTCATATTCCAAGCCTCCCCTGCATTTAGCCATTTATTTACATGAGTCAATACATTCCTTTACCATTGTAGCCATTTTGAATTGGGTCTTCTAATACCAACACACACACACACACACACACACACACACGTGAAGTGTGCAATCAAGGCACATATGTTATGATGAATTATGTTTCCTCCAGAGAATGAAATGGGTCATCTGCGTATACAGAAATCATCTGTAACTGATTGAATCTGGAGAGGTTTTCAAATATGAGTTGTTAATAGAATTCTACACCAACCTCTAGATTTCCCAATTCTTTGCTATTGCATATTTTTATAACCATATTTACTCGTTAGCCACATAGTTTTGAAAGATATAGAAAGAAAATCCATTCTCAAGCACCATACCATTTGAATATGTTACAAATTAAATATGCAATTTAGCATTATAAAGGTAGGCTTGTCTTCCTTTTACTGGGCATTTTATTGCAACATGTATGACTATTAAATTTATGTCTATCATTTTTATTGGGAGGAGTCAATATCACTATACATTTATTTATGGTCTACACTTCAGAAAAGTAAAATATATAAAGCCTATCCAATAAGAAATATTTATTGAATAATTGCTATGTGTTAAAGATTCTAATTGTCTTACTATGTTATTTATAATGCAATAATGCTACACAATGGGAATTATTTCTCCATTTTATTGTTGAGAATATGAAGGCACAGAGAGCCTGAACTGTAAGTCACCATGAGGTGCATTCCAAATGTGATTTTCAACTTTGACTCTTTAAACCATACCATGTTGTAAATTGTTTTGCTTCTCATCGTCTTCCTAGAGTTGGAATATAGTTTTATATAATGGTAGTTGGCTTTATAGGTTTTATCTGCTACAAGAGCAATACTGAGGTGAGGCAGAAGACCTGGAAACAGGAACGGTTTAAAGAGGCCATCATATCATCATATACAGAACAAAAACAGCAACGATTAATGAGATATGAGAGTAACGATGACCAGGTAAGGACCACGGACTCCTTCTGTGGCTGCACTCTGAGGACAGCCTTTGTGAACAAGGGTGGGGGAGGTGAGTAGACAAGTATCACCAAGAGATTAGCGCCACCAGCCCAGGAGATAACGATTCAAGTTAAGGATTGAAATGGGACAAAAACATTGGTTTTCCAAGACCCAACTATGACCAATCACACAAGAGCAGATGGTGGACTACAAGAATGTATAAAAGCTTTTATACATTCTTTATGTATAAACTTTAATGGTTACTCTTTTTCAGGGACATTTCCTCCCTCTTTGAGGGGAGCTTTTTTTTTGTTTGTTTTCTACCTTTTGTTGGCTTACAAATAAACCCTCATATTTCTATACCCTTTATTAGTTCTTGGACTTCATTCGTCGAAATCTTCCCAATAAGAGGAGACATCCTGTATCATTTTGACACCCCAGATGGGATGAGGGAAGGGACCCAGTGAGGAAAGTATTTGGCTACAATACTTGAGGACATTTCTGGTTCTAATGATCTGAAAATGCTGTTTACCGCAATAAGCCTCACCCTGAAGCACACTGGTGTAAAAAAGGCAGCTGAGGTGGTGGGAAGAGTCAGAAATGAAGTCAGGACTTCAGACTTCTCTGCTTCATAGCTATGTGGCTTTGGGATAGTCAAATATCTTCAGTTTCCTATTATAAATATCAGCAATAACATAGAATATGCACTTATATAACACGACGCATGTGAAAGTAATTGTAAACCCTCAAGCGCTAGGTCAAGCTGTTGGTACATAATTGTTTGCTTTCTGGTATAAATTGTGGTTGTGATGGTTCCCTGCTGACTTACATACCCAGACCTCTTAACAGCAAGGCCTTTCAGAGAGCTGAATCTCACAAGTGTTAACTCCAACCCCCTTGTGAACATCTGAATAAAACTTAGGAAGAAGGAAAGTCACAGCCACACCTTCCAAGTTCCAGGCTTAACAAGGGTGCCATTAAAAGAACTATTTTAGCATAGGAATATGCCTCAGGTTCCTGATGCAGCTACAGAGGCAGAGCAAGAAAAAGGCAAGTGTTGACTATGCTCGTGCTCCCATGCTCAATGGTCCCGGTTCTCAGTCCTCTCCCCTCCACCAGCTGGAGAGGTTTCTGCCACCCCAAGTGCCACAACTAGGGAAAAAGTAGAGACGTCCCAACTTAACTGAGGGCTTCTGCTCATATCAAATGTTTTCTGTGCCTCTACCAGGAGAGGAGGATTGGGGAAAATTGAGGCAAGCCCTTCTCAAGCTATCCTAATCAGCATGGGTGAATTCATCATAACAGAAAATAAGAAAGCAGGAGAAGTCACTCAGTAATCTGTGAGCCACAAGACACTGAAATTCCACCAAGAGTTGGGCATAGTGGTGCATGCTTGTAATTCCAGGACTTGGGAGGCTGAGGCAGGAGGATCGCAGATTTGCTGCCAGCCTCAGCAACTGAGACCCTGTTTAAAAATAAAATAGGTTTGGGGGTGTAGCTCAGAGGTAGAATGTCCCTGAGTTCCATCTCCAATAAAGCACGTGCGCACGCGCGCACACACACATAGACACACACACACACACACTCCACCGTGAATACCAGTGATTAATTTGCTTGGAGTAATTTTCCCCATGACTAATTAGCTCCAGCATGTTTTATAATATTTGTAAGTATTAGATAGAGCCCACCTGACCAAGAAAGATAAACATTCCACTGTTAGCAGCTGTTTTCATAACACAAAGAGGAGAAAGGGAAAAATAAAATATAATTAGATTATTTCAACCAAAGCCTAATCTTTCCTATGTTCTGTGTGTGTGTGTGTGTGTGTGTGTGTGTGTGTGTGTGTGTGTGTGTGTTCTGGTACTGGGGATTGAATGTAGAGGCACTGTACCTCTAAGCTACACCTAGCCCTTCTTTTTTTTTTTTTTTTTTTTTTTGCGGTACTGGGGATTGAACTCAGGGGCATTCTACCTCTGAGCTATACCCCCAGCCCTATTTTTTTTTTTATGCTTTATTTTGAAACCGAGTCTCACTAAGTTGCGGAGTGCCTCACTAAGTAGCTGAGGCTGGCCGCGAACCCGGATCCTCCGGTCTCAGCCTCCCGAATGCTGGGATTACAAGCGTGCACCACCACGCCCGGCTCCCAGCCCTTCTTATTTTTCATTTTGAAACAGGGTCTTGCTAAGTTACTGCGCTTGCCTTGATGCTATGATCCTCCTGCCTCAGCCTCCCAAGTGTTGGGATTATAGGCATGCACCACCACACCGGACATCGTCCCTAAATTCTAACAGGTTTCTGCTATTCGTAAATTGTCACTGAGGAGTAATTAAAATAGCTCATTTCTGGGTGTGCTTGGTAACACCCATTTGTTACTCACTACACCTGGAACACGAGCGCCTCTCGGCCTTGTCATCACTTGTGGGAGGGGCCCAGCATATTTGTCTCATCGCCGGGGTTAAAAAAAGAGAGACCACATGCTTACTAAGCATATGTTCATAGACTAATTTGTTGGGAACTAGCAGAGCATTTACTCTGGTTTTATAAACAATTTGAATCTCCTAATAGATCTGAAGCAAAAAATTAAGTTGTATTTATTTACAATAGTTCTAAGAAGTCTGAAGTAAAACAAGTTCTAAGGAAGAGGCACGATTATTTCATAAACGTGGTGATATTTGAATATTCAAATGTAGAAACTATTATACATGCCAATGAAATAACCTCATCCAATATTTTTCACTGAGGTAGGGTAATGTATGAAACTAAAAGGAACCTTTAGCTTCTTTTGAAATACGATATTCTAAGCATTAGAAAGAGTAAGTAATTTTATGTTTTTAGAAAAGATTTATATGCTAAAAAAATTTACACATTTTCATATTCTCTTCTTCACAGCCTCCCAAGTGTTGGGATTATAGGCATGCACCTTTATCTTGATCACTAAAACCCATCAATTTCGCCTCCACATCTTTTAATAATCCCTTTTCCCCATCCTGATCCTGTAATGTGGCCAAAGGCCTTAGTCACTGTGGTATTAGAACGGGCTCTCAATGGATTTCCTGCCTCTAGGCTGAAGTCACACCGTATACTTAATTTCCTGATTCAAAGCCTGTGCTCTTCTCCTTCGGCATGGAGAGTCCTGTCCAGCTGAGGCAGTTTTGCAGAGGCAAAATCTGGCCTCTTGATGGCACAGCTGTTTAGATCTCAATCCTCCTTTGGCTTACAAACTTGACTCTAAATTTTTATTTTATTTTTCTTCTGGGGAGTTCTACTTGTGAGCTACGTCACTAGCCTGACTTCATTTTGTTATTTTGAAACAGAGTCTCCCTAAGTTGCTGAGGGCGACCTCACACTAGATTCCTTCTGGATTAGCCTCCCGAGTACGGCTCTTCTCTTTACTCTTATCCAAAGCCCCTGTCAATACTTCTAGGACTTTCATGGCCTCTGTTTTCACTGATGACAAGATGGCTTTGCTGGTCCATCTTCTGGCTCATACTGTTCCTAGAGACACAGACCAGCTATCATCTCCCCAAGGTCCTCTTCTGTGCCCAGCGTGGCTTGGGCAGTCTATATGCCAGCTTTGGCTCTGTGCAGCCCTGCAAACTCCTAGGACAGCTCGTGTCCACATACTTCTGTCACTGTCAGTTCCTTTTAAATCTTTCCAGACTATAAACTTCCTCAAGGTAGGGTCCATACCTGTACACTTTTGTGTGTTCCAATTAACACAACCCTGTGCATACACATTTGCTGAAAATATTGTCATCGCCATAATAGTTGACACTTGGATAATGTGCAATAGTTAGGAGAGCACTTGCATCACGCATGTGTATTATCTCACTTAACCTTTAGAATAGTCATTTACAGTTTCAGCGTGCGTCGGGATCACCTGGAGGACTTGATAGAATCCTGTTCCCAGTTTCTGGTTCAGTAGCTCTGAAGTAGCTTCATTTCTAACAGTTTCTCGGGTGCTGCTGCTTCTCCTCGTCTGAGGCCAAACTTTGCGAAGCAGTGTGAGAACATCCCTTGAGGTTCTGTGCGGTTACTCCCAGTTTACAGAGGACATGGGAGCTGGGAGCGCCAGGGCTTGGTGAGCAGTGAACTCAGGTCATTGCTCCACATCGATACCAGTTACTATATTCCAATTCCCCCTAAAAAGTAGTTTCTGTAGTATCAGATTCTGTCCTAAGGAGTGATAATTTGAAAATGCAAATGCACGCTCCCCTGTGGCTTTTATTGCAATTTCCACTTGAATTGGTGGTTGAGCTGCACAGAGTTGCAAACGTAGAAAGGAAACACATTCATACATTATTTTAAACTCCTGCAGCACAATAGAAATAACTTTAATTACTTCTGAGTAGAAACAAAGAAGATGGAATTGTTCTCCTGTTTCTTTTTGTTCCCACAGGTTGGTGGTGTGGTATTACAGCTGAACACAGGCATTTTTAAAGGCATTCCTCAAGTTTATTTTTAAACTTTCCATTTCTCCTGTCTTATTTTTTTCAGCTGTTATGCAGTAATATTTCCCTGGAGTTGGATGGGAAACAAAAGAAAAATGAAAGGGAGAAGAAATGGCGAGAAAACGAAATAATTTACAAAACGGGCTATTGAAAATGGACATGTGAGTGCCGGGTGTGGTGGCCCATGCTTGTAATCCCAGCATTTGGGAGGCTGACACCAGAGGATCCGAGTTTGCGGCCAGCCTCAGCTACTTAGTGAGGCCCTCTGTAATTTAGTGAGACCCTGTTTCAAAATAAAGAATAAAAAATAGGACTGGGGGTGTAGTTTGGAGGTAGAATACCCCTGGTTTGATCCCCAGTATTGAAAAACAAAAACAAAAACAAAAACAAACTACTAGTCAATAGCAACTGGTCTTTTTAAGGTGAACACAGTGAAGGTTTTCTGCTGTGGAGTGTGGTCCTAACAAATAGTTTCTTGAAACTTTTCTTCCCCACATGGAGTCCTTTAAAACATATTCTGACCTCTTAGCTCCAGCAAGAGCTTATGCATGCCTCTCTTCTTCACATTGAAATATACATGAAAACGCATACAGAAGCAGAACATGAGAAGGTTAAAAATGCTAAAGAACAAACAGTGAAGTGCTGGGCTCTAGAAGGAATTTCTTTCTTTCTTTGATTTTTTTTTTTTTTTTTTGGTACTGGGGATTGAACCCGGGGCATTCTACTTCTGAACTACACCTCCAGCTCTATTTTATTTTTTATTTTGAAAAAGGGTCTCTCTAAGTTACTGAGGGTCTGATTAAGTTGCCAAATCTGTAATCCTCCAGTCTTAGCCTCCCAAATAGTAAGATTACAGGCATGCTCCACCAGGCATGGATAAATAAATAAAGGTCTGCACCAACAAGCCCAACTTCTAGAGGGAATTTCTACCAATTATAATATCCACAAAGGCCAGCTTGAAAAACTGGGGGCGAGGGGGGGGGCATTAAGTCTCACTTTAACTTTTTGATAAAGAAAGTAGGTCCTTAACTGGGCCTGGAGGAACATGTCTGTATTCTTACTATTTGGGAGGCTGAGACAGGAGGATCACAGGTTTGGGGCCAGCCTCAACAACTTAGTGGAGGCCGTCTGCAACTCAGTGAGCCCTTGTTACAAAAAACAAATGGGTAAATATATAAAATAGGGCTAGGGATGTAGCCCAGAGGCAGAATGCCTTCAATCCCAAGTCAGTCTTTCTCTCTCTCTCTCTCTCTCACACACACACACACACACACACACACACACACACACCCCTTTTAGTACGAAATCAAGAATCTTCCTCTGTGTTCCATCAATTTGAGAAAGAAGTGTAAACTCTACTTGGTGTTTACTGACCACCTTCCATGTGCCCGGGCTTGCTCTAGGTACCAGGCAGCACCGCCCATCAGACCACATGCTTCCTGGCCTCCAGACTCCCTGGAGATGAGATCACACTCTTCCCTAAACACATTGAGCTTATATCAGCCTCAGCAGTTTCACCTCAGCTGCTCCCTGTGACAGGTGCGCTCTGCCCAAAGCTTGGAATATCTTGCACTTTCACAAAATTGTGGTTTGGGCTCTATCACAGTCTCAGGAAACCTTCATCACTAAGTCTAACACACCGTCTGCTATCATCTGTTCCCCTTCCTTTCTGGCAACTGGCCCAGTTCACCCTCGGTAGTTTTCTAGTTTTGCATTTGTTATTAAATACATATGCATAGCTGCACTGTACCTATACTTCTATTCAAAATATATTTGTAAGTACAATACAAATATTTATATATTATATGTATGCTTATACATAATATATATTAAACTATGTGAACATAAATCTGAAAACCTGAATAAGTGATTTTGCAGAGATAATATAAATTATAAAAGTAATATAAGGAGTACAGTAGCATATATGCGTGTGTGTGTGTGTGTGTGTGTGTGTGTATGGCATTCTACCTCTGAGCTAAACCCCCAGCTCTATTTTATTTATTATTTTGAAAGAGTCTCAAGTTGTTGAAGGCCTCACTATTTGAGGAGGCTGGCCGTGAATATACGATCCTCCTGTCTCAGCTTCCAAAGTACTAGGATTACAGACTTGTACCTACATATACAATACTTAAAAAGCCTTAAAACATTTCAAATCAGCATGTTCTATTCTTTCAAAGTTTTAAGATAAAGTTAGTCTATTTCAGCCAATATTTGCCTGATGACACAGCCTCATAGATTATTAAGTACAAAAGAAAACTTGAAAACAACATAATTTATAGATAAAACATTTAGAATTACCAGTAATCTGAATATAAGAAGACATTGTACTCTGGGATTTCGTTAAAACTGCCTCTTCTAACCCATGAAGAAAAGGCAAATCAATTTGAATAAGGAGCTTGGTGGGGTAGCATAAAAATATAGTAGAAAACATATTGTTCTAAGTTACCAACAGACTGCCTCCAATAATACTGCCACACTGAATCACTGTACAGATGAATTTTTCAAGCTCTTAGTAAAGAAATAATCCTCATGTTACATAAGCTCTTCAAATCATATAAAATGAGTCATGATAAAAACTACTTTGTTTTTAATGAAGAATCTCCAAAGATATTTCTTGGTCTAGATCAATTTACCAGTAAATTCTCTCAAATTTTTAAAGTCTCTCAAGTTTTTAATAATTCTTGTGTGTGTATGTGTGTGTGTGTGTGTGTGTGTGTGTGTGTGTGTGTAAAGATGAGGATAAGCGATTGGTTTCTTATGGCTATATATCTGTCCTATAAAAAAGTACAACACATCCACAAAATCATAGATTGATCTCAATCAAAGATGTGCAAAAATCCCCAAATAAAACACAGTTGGCTCCCTGCATCCTTGGGATTTGCATTTGTAAATTCAACCAGAAGCAGACAGAAAATTTTGGGGGAAAATGCATGGTAATGAACGTGTACAAACTACATTTTTCTTTTCATTATTCCCTCAGAAATACCTATAGTATCTATTTGCATAGTATTTACATTGTATTAGGTATTATAAGTAATGTGGAGATGATTTAAAGTGTATGAGAGGACATGTGGAGAATGGATGTAGATTATATGCAAATACTAAAAACAATTATGCAGGCGACTTGAACATCCATGAGTTTGGGTATCCATGGTAGGGTCCTGGAATTAATCCCCTGTGGATATTTATAGAAAACATCTTGTTAAGAAGAGCAGATGGAATCAGGCATGGTGGTGCATGCCTGTAATCCCAGTAGTTGGGAGACAAGAGGATTGCAGGTTCTAGGCCAGTCTCAGCAACTTAATGATGCCCTTAACAACTTAGCAAGAGCCCATTTCAAAATAAATAAAATAGGGCTGGGGGTCTAGCTAAAAGGCAGAATCCTCTTGGGTTTAATGTCTACTACCTCCCTCAAAAAGAAACCCAAACAAATAAACAAACAAAAAAGAGCAGAGGATGACTATACATACACGATACACTTCAGAATAATTTCATTGTATGTCTCTAGTTATAGGTTACATGATGGTCTCTTAAACTTTGTACTCTTGAACAAAATGAAGAATGAGGGTCTTTAACGTGTTGCATCTGGGCACCTGGGGAAGACAGAGCTGTGCAAGACCAGATGCATTTGGCACAGAGGTGGGATCTCTGGGATTAAAACAGGGTGGTGAGGCGAGGCTAGCAGTGGAAGAAAAATGACCCTGTGAAGGCTATTCCATGCTGTGAAAATCTCGTAAATTTGAAGTATGATAGGTCATTTGCTGCCTGGCTGGGGACACCCTGGATTGAGTGGATGAAAGAAAAATTGTAAAAAAGAAAAGAACACAAAAGCAAGAAAGAACAAACCGACTATACTGATGGCCCTCTCTTTCTCTCTCTCTGTCTCTTTCTCTCTCTCTCTCTATATATTTTTTTTCTTGTCCATTAAAATATTACATAAATGGGCTGGGGATGTAGCTGAGTGGTAGATGTTTGCCTATCATACACAAGGCCCTGGTTTTTATTTCTAGAATTGCAAAAAAATAAAAAGTGTGTGTGTGTGTGTGTGCGCGCGTGCACACAGGCACATGTCCTTGTGCATGTGTGTGTATATTATTAAAAGTTTAAGTTGCACTAGACATATTAATCTCCAGAAAAATAATATCCATTTATTTAACTGTTTCTTTTACTGTGAACCTCTGTTTTATATCATTATTTACATAGATGGTATTTTTATCATCTATTTGATTCTTATAGCTAAAAAATATCTCTGTATTATCAAAACAGTAGGTCCTTCCTGTCTTCTAGCAGTTATCTTCTACCATTCAATATAATTTGGTCTATATTAAGAGTTTATAATATTATTTATTTATTTGTTTTCTGGTACTGGAGATAGGAACACAGGATGTTCTAATTCTGATCTACACTCCTAGTAATACTTAATACTACTGTTCACTACTGGGTCAATAATATATAGGTATTATCACCATCTAGTTTTGTTTTATTTTTATTTTTCTGGAGTTAATTATCCAATTTATTTTAATCCCTTCAATTTGCTATGACTTGTGTATAATTCCTAAACTCTTCAAAAATGTCTTAATACAATTTTCCACTAGATTAAAATATGAGATAAACTGTGAGTGCCCTTTTTCTTTTGGAAAGGGAAATTTCCAAAAGTGAAGTTTCAGAAGAGGACTTCTACAGTCCCCTTATAGACTTTCCCTTCAACATCAGCCCTGCTCCCCAGACTCAACGTCTTTTTTTCCCCTCAGATTCATCTCTCCTTTTGCTGGGGTATGACATTCATGGGAGGATAGGGTTTGTTTTTTTAAATGATTTTTCTTCTGAAATACCATGTTCATAGTCATTTTTTAGTTTGATTGGCTTTGAAGCTCAGGTTTAAAAATTATCTAATCTACTGTAGTGGTTTGGATTTAGAATGTCCTCTGAGACTTCAAGGAAATGAGGCAGTGATGTCGGAGGTGGGGCTTGGATGCTAAGGAGGGATTCCTGGGAGTGTGGCCATGGGGATTATACAGTTCCCCCCCCCCCTCTCTCTCTCCTCTTCTTTTTCCCACCATAGCATCACAGGCCCAGCCTGACATGAGCTGAACCTATGAAATATCTAGAACTGTGAGCAAATAAATCTTCCTTTTTCTAAGTTGTGTGGTCCATTGTTTTGAATTACATCAGTGAGAATGTTGAATGAAACCAGAATGTTTTTGTCTTTTAGTTACTTCCATTGTCATCTAGCTTCTAGTTATCTCCATTATTGTTTGGCTCCTGGTTATCTCCATTATCTTCTAGACTCTAGGTATTCTGTGCTTATTTGTGATTCTTTGTTTGTGAACAGTTATATGCCCCATAGTCTTTTTTAAAAAATTTATTATCATTTTTTAAATTATGCGTGCATTGTAAGCATACATCTTTGTTAGGTACAAATTGATAACGACATATGTGCCCACATTTCTCATTTGACCCCTTCCCCAAATTCCCACCCCACTCCCTCCCCCTCCCTCCCTCCCAAGTTCAGTTTAGTGAGTAACCTTGATGTACATTAGAATGCCCCCCCACCCATCCCTTTCGGTTAAATCAACTTCTTTGTTTATCGAGGGTCTCTTCTTTTCCATCTGGAGACCCTCTTATGCCCCATCTTCTTCCTAGCATCCGCATATTAGGGAGAACATATGCTTCTTTACTCTTTGTGACTGGCTAATCTCACTTAACATAATATTTTCCAGTTGCATCCATTTCCTGGTAAATAACATGATTTTGTTCTTCTTTATGGCTGAGTAAAATTCCATTGTGTACATATCCCATAGTTTTGTAATCCAATCATCTGTTGATGGACATCTTGGCTGCTTCCATAGTTTGGCTATTGTGAATTGTGCAGCTATAAACATAGATATACATGCATTGGTCTAATAGTTTGGTTTCCATTCTTTTGGGTAGATACCCAGAAGTGGTATTGCTGGATCATATGGTAGGTTCATTCCCATTCAACTCAAAGGAAGATCAATACATGGGATTGCATTAAACTGAAGAGCTTCTGTGCAGCAAAGGAAACTATCAAGAACCTCAACAGAGAGCCTACAGAGTGGGAGAGAATTTTTGCCAGCTACTCTTCTGATAGAGACTAATATCTAGGATATACAGAGAGTTCAAGAAACTCACAGCTAAGAAAATAAATAACCCAATCAAAAAATGGGCAAAGAATCTAAATAGTCACCTTACAAAAGAAGAAGTACCAATGGCCAATAAATGTAAGAGGAAATGTTCCACATCATTAGCAATCAGAGATTGCTTGAGATTTCACCTAACCCCAATCAGAATGGCAATCATCAAAAACATGAAAAACAACAACTGCTGGCGAGGATGTGGAGAAGTGGGAACTCTAATACACTGTTGGCGAGACTGCAAACTAGTGCAACCACTTTGGAAAACAGTATGGAGGATGCCCCCATACTCTTTAAGGATAGAGTTGTCATCCTACATTTTCTAATTCCCTTGTGGAAGGCCTTGGTATGGGTCTTTTCTCACTCACTATACCTGGCATTCAGGAGCTATTGTCAATCTGTGGAGATTTTGCATTATTTCTTTTATCATTATTTTCTCTCTTATAGCAGCCACAAAGAACTAAGACATGGTAACAGCACCTCCTGGTTTCCCTATGCTGAGCCTGCTGTTATAGAGTCCAGAGTCTTAGGCACAGTGTCTTCAGAGACTAAAATTCCTGAACTGACAGCAAGGGAGAACCCTTCATGGAGTGCCTTTAGGGTCTGGACATCTAAGAACTCCTTACAAACATTCAACAAATGATTTCTCAACCTAGTGCTCCATTCTGCTCTCTGAGGTACACAGAATCTCCACTTACTGGGCATTCCAGGATGCCTGTAGCATGAGGGCACTGGTTCACAGGTAGTTTCTTCTGCAAGTGCTTTGGGTTCTTATTCCACTTAAGGAAGAAACTTCTCCATCTATATCTTGTCTTCTAAAATATTAGCAACATTTCTTATCCTTTATTGTCTAATTTTCATTGTCTATCTATGGGAGATTCAGACAGCTTTCATTTTTGGTTAATAGTTTATTGCATCTGGAAAGGGAGAGGAGATAACTGCTTCTATAATGAGCTGTCTTCCAGCCTTTATAATTTTTCTCATCTACATTTACCTTCTCCAGTATGTCATAGAAAGATACATGGGTTTATTTATTTATTTATTTATTTATTTATTTATTTATTTATTTATATTTTGCAGTACTAGGGATTGAACCCAGGGACATTCTACCTTGAAACTACACCTTCACCCCTATTGTTTTATCCTTTATTTTGAAATAGGGTCTCACTAAGTAGCTGAGGCTGGCTGCGAACCTGTGATCTCCTGTCTCAGCCACCCAAGTACTGGGATTACAAGTGTGCACCACCATGCCCAGCTGGTGGGTTTACTTAAAAGTGGAGTTTTGTCAGGTGTAGTGGCGCACACATGTAAACCCAGTACTTGGGAGACTGAGACAGGAAGACTGCAGGTTCAGAGACAGCCTCAGCAACTTACTGAGACCTCCAACAACTTAGTGAGAATCTGTGACAAAAAAATAAAATAAAAAGGGCTGGGGGTGTATCTCAGAGGTAGAATGCCCCTGAGTTCAAACTCTAGTAACAACAACAAAATAAAGTGTTTTCCTAAAAAATATGGCTCAGAAAAGTGAAAGGGAACTAATAATATCATCCAGCGAATACTTTCAGTAATGGACCAGGAAATTTAAGTTTGGTAAGAATGGAAGTAAAGACATGAGGAAGATGAAGAAGAATACAAAAACTGGTTTGAGGCCAATGGTTTGAAAACCTTATGAGAGCAGAGAATATTGCAGTGAGGGTACTAGACAGGTCGTGTGGTCTGGAAGTGCAGGACACTATATTCAGAAACCAAATAAAGCTGTGGGTGAGGAACAATGTCCAGAATTCAACCAAAAGAAGGAGGAGATCAGTAAGTATATAAGAAAAGCATATCAGGGAGAAGTCAGAGAGTTGAAAGGAGCAGTGATTTTGAAAGATATAGTCATAGTCACTTAGGTCACTAAGAGTAATTATGGGAATGGAAATGAACATAGCCAAGGGCTAAAATCAATACATGAGGGGAGGCAGATGCCAGGAACAATGAGGAGCGACAAACAGAGTTTCAAAGAGAATAGTGCTGGGATGGAAAATATACAGTCAACAGCAAAAATATATGATATATCCTTGTCCATCTAGGACTGGGAATAATATGGAATGCCTATGTGCTTTTATCTTAGCATAGTTTATGATTAAATTAACAGGTGCTACTTTTGTTTTGCTCTGTTTTTGGTACTGGATATTGAACCCAGGGGCATTTTACCTCTGAGCTACACCCCTAGCCCTATTTATTTTTATTTTGAAAGAGGGTCTTGCTAAGTTGCTGAGGCTGACCTTGAACCTGTGATCCTCCTGTCTCAGCCTCCCAAATACTGAGATTATGGGTGTGCACCACCACTCCCACTGATGCTATTTTTTATATTTAAAAAATGAAAGGCTTAAGGAGTGGGTGATACAATCTACTTTTATGTTAGCAAATGAATTAAAAACCTCCTATTTTCATTCTGAAGCTACCGTTTTGTCCATCTGGATGCTAAGTGATAGTGCTTATTAAATGCATCATTTCTGACAATAGCAGGTGAGACTGTGTTTCTTGGTTTGCTCTCTGAAATTATATTCTCATTAGTATTAATCTGTCATTTGTTTTCCTTCCTACCAAAGAAAATCTGCTCAGTGCATTAGGAATCATGACACTGGAGTAACATAGTATATAACACCTCTTCCTCCACGGAAATAGAAGGCTCATGATAGGGGAAATACAGAAATATAGCAAACCCATTCTTTAAAGAACTATGATCATTGTGGCTAATTAGGTTTCTCTTTTACAAAAATGTAATGAAGTGGAAAAAGCTTCTTGAATTAATGTCACTGGTATTTTGAAAATCAGCTGTTTGTTTGATTGGATGCTTGTGGGAGAAAAAAAATATCCATGATTTTAAGTGATTACTACTGCTCTGGACTCTCAAAAACAGATCAAAGCAAAAAAAAAGACAAGAAAGCAGAATTATTTTTCACATGGAGAAATGTGAAGGTAGTTTATAAAATAGTTTGGCCATTTCCAACGATTGGAAATACACCTTGTATGCTGTCTTCCAATTTCATCTTGCTAACAGTGAATATATAATGACTTTGTAAAATTATGTTTTCCCTCCTTGCCTTTAAGGCCCATGAGGGCAGCACAATGTCTATCCTGCTTTTATCTTCAGCTTGGGACAGGAGGCACTTCGTGGTCTTTCAATAGCATGCATGTTTTGAATTAAATTGTGAGGATGCTTGTAACTTCATATGTGGATAACGCAGAAAGAAAACTCAGAAACCAACAGCTAAAATTGATATTTCACCTGTTGTAAGAGAGTAGGAGAAATTCCTTCAAATCATAAGTCAGTCAAACCAAGATCAACATTCCTGCGTGTTTTAGTCCATTTTCTTTTGCTATAATTGAATACCACAGATTGAATAATTTATAAAGAACAAAGGATTACTTGGCTTATGGTTTTGAGGCTGAGAAACTCAAAGAATGAACATCTGCATCTGCAGAGGTCCTTCTTGTTGGAGGGGACTCTTAGCAGAGCCCCACAGCAGCAAAGGGCAGCACTAGGGGAGCCAGGGCAAGCTTGCTACCTTTGGTGTCTTATAAAGCCACAAGTGCCATCATGGGGCCCACCCTCATGACTCACCTAATCCCAACTACCCTTCGGAGTAATTACCCTCCTCCTGATCCCACTCCTTAAACCTGTCAGTGAGGATTACATTCCAACATGAGTTTTCATGGGGACCTGGAAACCGTAGCATCAAGCTCCTGCGTAAAGTCACCAGACTGTAATCATAAGTTTGGACCCCATGCTTGGTAGAGAACTGGATGTCATTTCATTACCACAAGGGTGTGCTCTTACCTCCATGCCCTTTCACTGGGGGAAGCCCCCAGAAAGCAACGCAGCCCATCGGTATTGATTGGGCATATGATATCCTGCAGGATTTAGTGCTCACAGGTTAAGTCACTGCAGGTATAGAAAGAGTGAGGGAGAGATCCTCATATTAGCTCAGGCTGTGTACTGTGTTTATAAAGTTTGGAGGCTATTATTGATCGATTCAGTGACTCAGAGGACAAAAAGGTAGGGATAGATTTTCTACATTAGTATCACACTGTGGAGCTGAAGGCGGCACTGATTTGAGAAGGAGCTTCAGATCACCCAACCAAAATGCAGCAGGAACATGAACATCTTATATACTCTCTTTCTTAAACCTAAGTACATAAAGAATAAAGAGAAAAAAAAATGTAATCTTAAAATGTTGGGAAAGTTGAATAGAACATTACTCTGAAGATCCAGGCAGAGTTAAGATCCTTCTTGCTTTAAGAAGACATGGCTTCTGTGAGACATGCAACTGATAAAAGAAACAAGAGTAAAATAGATACAAACAGGCATAAGATAGGGAAGGCTATGTGGAAATTACAAACAACCGAGTTAAAAAAAATATTAAAGTAAAGCTGGGCATGGCGGCGCATGCCTGTAATCCCAGTATTTGGGAGGCTGAAACAGGAGGATCACAGGTTTGAGTCCAGCCTCAGCAACTTAGCCTGACTTTCAGCAACCTAGTGAGATCCTGTTTCAGAACAAAATTTTAAAAAAGGGCTAGGGGTGTAGATCCTTCAGGTAGAATGCTTCTTGGTTCAATCTCTAGTACTACATATATACAAAAATTAAGTTATATATATGTTAGAGGTAATGAATATTTAGATAGGTATTTCAGGAAAACAGTTACTAATGATGAGGATAAACTTGGCCATTTTTTCATATGCAGAAAATAAAGATAATTGTTTAAGTTCTTCGTGCTTTGATTTCCTCGTTTATAAAATACACAGAGTAATACCTATTGCTTAGGGCTACTGTAAGGATTAACTCATTGTCTCAGGTAACATTCCCACTGCAGTAACCTGAACAGCCTGACCACACCACAAAGAGGAAGGAAGATTCATTTGCTCACAGTTTTGGGAGATTTCAAGGCTTAACCCATGTGAGGCTGGGTCTGCACAGCTCAGGGATGGAGGCGGGAAGCAAGAGGGCAAGCCAGCAAGGGGATTCAAGGACAAAAGCACAGGCCCTAAGGCCACGCCCCACCCGCCTAGGTGACCACCCAGTAAATCTGTTACAGTGGACTTATCCACTGATGAGGTTACAACCCTTATGACTTTATCAACCCCGGGCATTAATACATGAGCTCTTCAGGAGAAATCCTATTTCTAATCATAACACTCATTTGATATATGTAAGTGGTTGAAATGGTACCAATACATAATGGAATTAAGAATATTAGCTATTATTACCATAAACAAATATTTACCAAAGTCTTGATATCTGGAGCATGTGATACTAATTATTAGAAGCAAGTGACATTTTGATAAGATGTTGTTTGGATGACCAATAGGGTAAATATCGGAAGACTTAAATAGATAGGAAAGATATGCCTGATATCCTAAAATAACCCCAGTGGCAAAAGAGCAAAAAGTAGGAAAATCCACAAACTAGTCATTTTTAATGGTCAATTTGGTAAACAGGAAGTTTTGCACTTGGCCAATTAAAACATTCATGAGATCACAAAACCATTTGTTTTCCAAAGCAAATGCATGACTTCATTGATTTGTCATTTGTTTCTTAAAAAAAAAAAAAAAAAAAAAGTCATGATTATTTTTAATGGCATCTCTCTAAAAAAAAAAAAAAAAAATCCATGTACCAATATGATTATTTTCAGAAGTAAAAATCACCACCGAGAGAGATCTAGAGTGTTTTTCAACTGGGCTGATGTTATAGTGAAAATAAAAAAGGTATGAAATTAAGAGGCTGTGACATGTAAGTAGAAGAGAACAATAAAAACTTGAAAGGGGCCTTATTTGTGCTTCCAGTTTAATTTCCTGTTCCTACCCTCCCTCATTTACATGTTAAGGAGAGATCAAAGAAGGGAAGTAACTGGGGTGAAATGATCTGCTTGAGACAGAGAGCCATTAGAGCTCACTGCTCCTGACCCTCAGTACCAAAGTCTCTCTGATATTAGAAACTGTTGTGTGTTTTGATTGTATAAAAAACAAAGAAAAGACAATTTTCATGGCTGCTTCTGTTAACTACTGAGTTCTGCCGTAAACTGGCAAGATTATCAATCACACGTGTGAAAGACCCTTGTTAACTGACTGTGCTATATATAAGACAACATTACTATTTAGATTTTGCATGATTCTCAAATCTGTTCTGATCTTTTTTAAAACCAAAACAACATAAAAAACAAAAACTTAATACTGTATACTTTACAATATAATACCCACATATAACAGGGAATGCTACACCAACAAATATTAGCTAACCAACATGAGAGGAGCAGGGCAGTTATCAAGAAGTATGCAAAATGCCAGGTGTGGTGGGCACACCTGTAATCCTGGTACTTGAGAAGCCAAGACAGTAGGATCGCGGGTTGGCAGCCAGCCTCAGCCTCCTTAGGAGAACCTCGGCAACTTAGAGAGACTTTCCTGCAAAATAAAAGATAAAATAGAGCTGGAGGTATAGCTCACAGGTAGAATACCTCTGGGTTCAATCCTTAGCACCCCCCCCCCCGCTTCCCCCCACAACGTACAAAAGTACACAAAATACCTCATTTGTTTCAGAACCTAAAATCTATTTGATGCTTTATATCTATATGATAGAGTTTTCAGAGAATTTCTATAGTTATTTGTTTTAGTCAATCCTTAGAATAGCTGTATGGAGAACTAAGGCAATCACATTTAAAGATGGAGATATTAGTGTTTACAGAGGTCTCACAGAGATAATCACAGAAGATGAAACAGGATCTATGCTCTTGGTGGAGTTTAAGAATCATGGAGAATTTTGTTGCTTTTGGCACTGGGGATGAACCCAGGGACATTTTGCCTCAAAGCTACATCCCAGCTCTATTTTTATTTTGATACAGGGTCTCACTAAGTTGCTGAGGCTGGCCTCAAACCTGTGATCCTCCTCTTAGCCTCCCCAGTACTGGAATTAGAGGTGTGTGCCACCACACCCAGCATCACTAAACATTTTGGTAAAATATTATTTTACTTATATCTTCATGGTGTCTTATGTATTAATTTCATAGCAACTATCTTCTTAGATCTTCTAAATTTAAAAAAAATCTTTATAGATGTGAGTTCATAATGGAGGTGCAAGTGTGTGTTAGCAGAGTGAAGAAAGCCATTAGAGAAATGAGATTGAGGATGACATAAAGAGAGAGAAAATGGCTCATGAGGACCAGATCAGGAGCTCTGCTGACAAGCGTGATGGAGAGACCTAGGGAGGGACACCTTGCTGTCTGCTGTTAAGTGGTCGTGCTACTCCTCGAGCAGCAGCTAGCTTAGAACTGTTTTCTAGAATGGTAAATTTCTCTCTATCTGGGAAGCTTGTATAAGAGCACACTGAGGTTACAGACAAACGAACACACAGGACAAAAGGTTAATTTGGGTCAGACAGGAAAATAGAAAAAAAATAAAAGGTTTGCTCTGTGAAATATTGCCATGGTTTCTTGCACCATAAAAGTGAAAAAAAAAAAAATACTGAGAACAAATGGCCATAATCCAGCAAGAAGTAGCCCTTGATGTTATTTTAAAATGTACTTAAAAGAAACATTACTTTTTACAGAATTAGAAATTGGAAAGTCTACAGGAATATATATGATTCTTATTCTCACAAAATACTAATTATAAACAATATATTGACTATTGTGAACAATACAAAATAAAGCACTTCAAGATAACTGACCTTTTGTAAAATATCTTTCAAATATGAGATAATAAATGGTTAGAGCAATTAAATGCAAGAATGCCCTGGGATCCCTATACATCTCAAGATGCATTAGGGTTAATATATTTGGGTCAAGGTATCAGATACTCTGCATTTTAATTAGATCTATAAAATTGTGGAGCTTTATCTTGGTGCCAATCCACTGAAATAATTATAGTAATTTCAAGAGTTGAGAATTTTATTTGTACTTGGCATTTTTGGGGGGGAATTTTACCAATATTAACCTATTTATTTATTTAATTAATTTTGTGGTACTGGAGATTGTACCCAGGGGCATTCTACCTCTGAGCTATAGCCCTAGCCATTTAATTAATTAATTAATTAATTAATTAATTAATTAATTAATTATAGAAACAAAGTTCCACTAGGTTGATAAAAGTCCCACTTCTTGCTAAGGTTGTCCTCAAACTTGAAATCCCCTTATCTCAGTCTCCCAAGTAGTGGGATTACATGCATATGCCACCACGTCTGGCTATATATTAACTCATTTAATCTGTGTGTTTGCGTGCGTGCTATTGGAGGTTGAACCCAGTGGCATTCTACTCCTGAGCTAGACCCTTAGCCCTATTTTATTTTTTTATTTTGAAACAGGGTCTCACCAATTTACTTCACACTGTCCTTGAACCTGTGATCCTCCTATTTCAGCTTCCCAAGTACAGAATTACAGGTGTATACTGCCACACCTGGCTAATCCATTTAAACTTTACACTTAATTATGAGGTGGGTACTATTAGTATCTACAATTTATACATGAGAATACCCAAGAGAATGTATCTTACATGGTCAAGCTCATGCAGATAGCACTAAACATCCTGACCCCAAATCCTACATCCATGACCCTTTATTGCCTCAAATCAATCAAGGTAAATGTGTGGCCTTCTAATGGAGCAGACATATGTGGAGACTGAGCAGGTAAATGAGGCTCTTTCTTCTCAGAGCTGCAGCAACTTAGTGAGGCCCAGTTTCCAAATAAGAAATAGAACAGGGCTGAGGGTGTAGTTCAGAGGCAGAATGCCCAGCAACAACAACAACAAAAAAATAAAATTAAATTAAATTAAAAAAATAAAATAAAAAGAAAACCAGTTTTTATTCTACTAGTGCTTTTTTTTTTCTTTTTAGCAATAGTTATCTCATAGATATCACATGACTATTGTATTTTATCTGTTATGTATAACAAGGCTACTTTTGGATAATGCTACTGGTTTCCTAAATATGAACAAGTTCTTCAGATCTCTAGATTCTTACTTATCAAATCAGCAGTTGTTACATCAAAAAAGTTACACACCAAGTGGTAAATAATATGCAGAAATCAAGGCCAGAAATGGTCTATAAAATTCAGTTCTTGCTTCCTGACATTCAGGTATATGGATGGTAAATGTCTAGAAGCAGATCCCACATGTAAGTCTGAGTGTAGAAATTTAAAAAGTCTCCCATTTGGAATTCATTTTTATAATTAAATTGACCAGAAGACTGTAGAAAAACAACAACGACAACAAAAGCCCTCATGCAATGTGTCTTTTTCATTTCCAATGCAGTTTTATTCTGACTGGATTTCCACTATTTGTGATGCTAAACACATTGAACAGGGCAAGGTATTGAGCAATAGCACCATGTCTGTTGTTTTGAAAATGAGTCTTTGGAGCCACATGAAGTTTGTGATTATTTTAAAGCTAGTATTAGAGGAGAAGGGCCAGTTCCTTTCTGTTAAATGGACAGGAAAAGAAGTTGCTGTTCCTTACTTTTTTTTTTTCCAGTACTGCGGATTGAACTCAGGGACCTTCTACCTCCAAGCTATACTCCCAGCCCTATTTTTTATTCTTTATTTTGAAACAGGGTCTCACTAAGTTGCGGAGTGCCTCACTAGATAGCTGAGGCTGGCCATGAACCCGGATCCTCCGGTCTCAGCCTCCCAAATGCTGAGATTACAAGTATGTGCCACCACGCCCGGCTTGTTCCTTACTTTTTTATTTTTATTTTTTTGTGGTACCGAGGATTAAACCCAGGGATGTTCTAACTCTGAGATACACCCCCAGCCCTATTTAATCTTTTATTTTGAAATAGGGTCTAAGTTACTGAGAGGTTTGCTAAGCTCCTGAGGCTGGCCATGAACCTATGATCTTCCCATCTTAGCCTCTCAGGTAATGGGATTACAGATGTGCACCATCATGTCTGGCTTATTCTTTACCTTTTACCAAATGCAAATACCTGAAGTCTTCCTAAGATTTTTGTGCAGCAGGTGGGACCAGAAGCCAGAGCAGTACATACATATTCAAGGATCAAGCCCCAGAACACACTGGTGGGTTTTTCTTTTACATTTCTCTTGGCATCTAATTCTTTTGATAGTCACTTCCTGATTTCCTCCCCAAACCTGTATATTTTCAGCTTAAATTTTCTTTTTTTTTTTTTTTGCGGTACTGGGGATTGAACTCAGGGGCGCTCTACCTCCGAGCTATACCCTCAGCCCTATTTTTTATTCTTTATTTTGAAACCGAGTCTCACTGAGTTGCAGAGTGCCTCACTAGGTAGCTGAGGCTGGCCGCGAACCCGGATCCTCCAGTCTCAGCCTCCCGAATGCTGGGATTACAAGCGTGCACCACCACGCCCGGCTTCAGCTTAAATTTTCATGCTGTCTCATTTTGTATTTTACTGGATTCAAAAAGATAGGGAGTTTCTTTGGGGAACTTTATTTTCTTAATGCTTTTTACCTTAAGAGCATTGAATTTCAGTATCGACTGAAAGTTATTTGTCTGAAATTGAAAGTAACTTAAAGCAAAGAAATGCAGCCATTTATTACAGGGAAGGTTTCCTTTTCAAAATACCGGGAGAGCAAGGAACTACACAACTTAGCTGGACTCTCCTTAGAGGTTCATCTGTGTAGAAATATTGATAATGGTCATTTGTCCCAGCCAATGCCAGCCTATACATCTGTTTCTGTTGATGCTTTTCTGATAAATCAACTGAGGAGGAACAGGATAAAACAGACTTTACTTACAGGCATGAATAATGATTCTGGTTGGTCAAATGTGTTCTGCCACATGTCTTGTTAATAATATACATTAAAAAAAACCTCACATCTTTTTGGATAAAAATGGTCCCTTCCTTTTTCTTAATCTTGGGTTAGGTTTTTATCCATCAAACCTGTTGGCTCCCACTGGCAGGAGCTTGCAAGGGAAACATTATTCCTGCCAGGTGGATGGCAGTGCATAGAGGAGGTGATAAATCATTTTGTCACATGGAAAAAGTCACAAATTCATTTGTTCCCACAGGAGACAATATTATGCTATAAAGTCTATGGCTGCCTGTTTGGCATGCCACACATGTCAGGAGCCTCTCACTGTATTCATGATCACCCCGACTGCTGGGAAGAAAAAGCTGAATTACAGTGCTAACACTAGTGATTATAATTCTACTCGGAATTATAATCATCATCTGGATGACTCTTTGTTGAGAATTAGGATCATTTCTCAGCAGCAAACAAGCACCCAAATTACCTCTCTCCAAAGTTTCAGAAGATACAGAGGAGGGAGAAGAGATCTATTAATGTAAAAAACTACTTAAATGGACCACCAAAGAAAAACTTAGGTATTATTCTGAAGTACATGGACTATTTGGGAATGCCTTTGAGTTATGTGCATAGAAATAAAGAACAAAGTCTCCTAGAAGTCTATATATCACTGAAAGAACTGAACAAAAGAAAGAGTAGAATATAAATGATCTATGAACTCTTTCCTAAGAATTTCATTCTACTACTTTGTTTTAAACTTATAGGAAATACAACTTAAATCAGAGGACAAAATATATTCAATAATTGTTTAGGTTTATTCTTGGGAGCCAAAGGATCTTCTTTTGCATTTTCAAATTCAAAGTAATTTTTGGAACCTCGTGTGTGTGTGTGTGTGTGTGTGTGTGTGTGTGTGTGTGTGTGTGTGTATCCTTTGGGACTGAACCCAGGGACATTCTACTTGTGAACTATACCCCTGGCCCCTTTTTTGTATTTTATTTTGAAACAGAATCTCCCTAAGTTGTTGAGGGCCTCTCTAAGTTGCCGAGGCTGCTTCAAACCTGTGATCCTTCTGTCTCAGCCTCCAAAGTACTGGGATTACAGGTGCACACCGTCACATCCGGCTTAGTATCCCCATTTAAAAAAATGCCACATCTAATATTTTACTCCAAACATTTAATTTTTGGAACACTTGCCATGCCTATGCCTCATGTGCTTTCCTAACTCCTCCTATCAAGGGTGCTCACAGGTGCAGTGCGCTCCCGCCTGCGTGACTGCTGCCTCCCCCGCGACATTCTCTCCCCTGGGATTTCATGACACCAGCTCTCCCAGTCACCTTTGCTGCTCATTTTCTTTCTTTTTTGATCCTTTCAGCATCCTGCTTGTTCCCTGTATTTATACGCAGATGACTCCCAAAGTCAAAATCTCTGTTCCTACTTGTTAAGAGCCACTAACTTGGCAGGAAATTCCACAGAGCAATAGATAGATTGCACATTCTCTGCTTCTGACATGAAGCTTAGAGGTGGAACGTATTCCCGTGTATAGCTGAAGAGAGTGAGTTTCAGACAGTTTAAGTGACCTATCTAGATTATACATTTTATAGGCAGTGGAACAGGGATTCAAATGAAAGCACCTGTTGTCTCGCCTACCTGGGCAGGGTGAAGGAGAGCACCCCGTGACCTCAGCATTCCTCCACAGGGCTCTCGGGCACCCATTGCCATATCCTTGAAGACTGTACACAGCTGGGTCTTGCTAGGTTCTTCCTATTCACTTACACTGATTCTTCTAATGCTTCATTCCTGCTTTTGAGTTCTTTAGGCTAACTGAATATTTTGTGGTAGAATTAAAAATGATCCCTCTGTAGTCTTCGTGGCTATACTTTTTTATGATTATTGTTTAGTAATTGTGCTAGGGCTGCAAATATACATTCCCAAGACATCAATTTCTGAAGAGGGAATTTTCCTATTTCTATTTCCTATTTAAACTTCTCATTTTCTGTTTCACAAATACAATCAACTTGTAACAGCTGCCCAGTTCATGCTGTTGTTTTCCTCTTGTGGTTATATCTCTTACTCTACATCGTTCCTACAAAGAGTCGTTTGACTTTTAAGAAACTATGAGAAAAAAAAAATAGACTTTTATATTTATTCCTTAACTGCCATTCCTCATGGCCCCGTTTTTATCACTCCCCCCGTTTTGACCATCTCAAATTATTTCTCTTCCATGTGAATATTCTTTTGTGTTTCTTAGAGTGCACGGCTGCTGGTGACACATCTCAGTTCTAATAAAAAAATATATTGTATTTCACATTTGTGTTGAATGATATTTTCACTGGACAGTCCGTGTTTCTTTTATCACTTTAAATTTTGGTGCATTGTCTTTTTGCTTCTTTTGCTTCTAATAGGAAGTCAGCTTTCATTTGCATTGTTCTTTTATATGGAGTGTCTTTATCTCTATAGCAGCTTTTAACCTTTTTTTTTTTCTTTTTCTTTTTAAGTTTTGCTTTCAATAGTTTTTCTGTGATATGTCAAGATGTGGGTTTCTTAAATCTGTAAGTTGGTGGTTTTCATAAAATTTGATCCTATATCCTTAAATATTTTTACATTCATTCTGTCTTATCTAAGATTCTCATTAGAAATATGTAAGCCATTTCATATATCACATCATCTAAATGTCACTATAATTTCTTTTTCTTTTCTGTTTTTTTTTTTCCCCCTGAAGATTGTTGAACCCAGGGGTATTCTATCTCTGAGATACACTCCCAGCCCTATTTTATTTTATTTGAAAACAGAGTCTCAATAAGCTGCTGAGGTTGACCTGTAATCCTCCTGTCTCAGCCTCCCAAGTACTTGGATTATAGACATGTGCTACTGTTCCTGGCTGGTACCATTTATTTTATTTATCAATGTTTTTTGCTATGTTTTTACATGGGGTGAGGGTGATTACTTCTATCTTCAAAGATACAGAGTCTTCCTTTTGCCACCTCTATTTTTCTTTTAATTCATATTCAGATAATTTTTCATCACAATTATTGGACTTTTTAGCTCTAGGGCTTCCATTTTGCTTTTGGATAACTTCCATTCTCTGCTGAAATTCACCATCTGTTTACATATTAAGGCCATATTTTCCTTTACTTCTTTGAGCTTATTTGTAACAGTTGCATTGAAGTCTTTGCTAAATGCAATAATGAGGTGCTGTGCTGTTAGTTTCTATTTACCGCACATTTTCTGGACAAGTGATCATCTTTTTCTTCACTTCCCTGAGCCTGCTCACTGAACACTGTCAATTACATATGATGGACACACTAGTCATCTTCCTCTAAAGAATGTTGATTTATTTTTCTAGCAGATAATTCAATTATTGGTCAATTGCCTTAAAACTTGTGAAGGTTTGGTTTTAAGCTGTGTTAGGGCTGATCTACGGAAAGCATAATGGTTTCCTCAAGATTCAACCTTTAACTTGGCCAAGACTCAACCTCCAACTTCCTCTTTCAGGCACATTAGGGAGGTGAAATGGTTTGGATTTGTAATGGCCCCTAGCACTCATGGAAAGAGGGAGCAATGTTGGAAGCAGGGCTTGGCTGCTAAGGAGGGGTCCTAGGGATGTGGCCTTGGGGATTACATACTGGTTCCTCATTCCCCTGCTCTTTTTCTCCCTCCATGATGTGAGCACAAAGCCTTGCACTCTCCCTCTCCTGCCACCACTGTACCCTGAGATCTGTGGTCCCCAGATTCACATGGACTGAACCCCAAGTCCCCAAGGAAACCATGAGCAAATAAATCTTCCTTCCTCCAGTTACATGGTTAGGTCTTTGGATTATATCAGTGAGAATGTTAAGACAGCAAGGTATGGTTTGAAGCTTTGTCTGGATGGTCTAGGTCTAGAATAGGCCTCATTCTGGGGTGCAGTCCTCAATCCTATAAGAAAGCTTCATCTCCTGTATTATTTTGCGCATTTCAGATGGATGCCAGTGATGTTGTCAAGGCTATAGTGGAGTCTTTCTATTGGGGTTGGAGTGGACTCCCACGACCTCCTAGCATTACTTGGTCTCTGGTATTTCTCTTTCGTTTTTGAGCCCATGACACTTGCTCTCTAGTGCTCTCTGAGTAGTTTTGTACTATGCCTGTGGGACCTAAAGTTCACTGACTTCCAGGCCTTTCTTCCGGAGGATTGCCTCCTCTCTGGTGCTCTACTTTGCAAATTCCACATGCTTCAACTGCTAAAGCCATAATGCTCTGCTTGGATACCGACCTTCTGGGAAATCACCCTCAGGAAGAGTCTGGGAAATCATGGGACTTACCTCACGAGTTTCCCTTCTCATCAGGATTGCTGTGCTGTGCTGCCTACTAGTCTAATGCTGCAAATAATTACACCTCATTTTTTTTTCAGTACTGGGGATTGAACCCAGGGGCATTCTACCTCCAAGCTGCACCCCCAGTTCTATTTTTGATTCCTTATTTTTAAACAAGGTCTCACTAAGTTGCAGAGAGCCTCATAAAGTAGTTGAGGCTGGCCACAAACCCAGATCCTCCAGTCTCAGCCTCCCAAGTACTGGGATTACAAGCGTGCACCACCACCCCCAGCTTACACTTGATGTTTTGCTAAGTCTTATGGCTGTTCACAAGGAGATATCTAGTCTGGTATCAGCTATCCAATAATATAGTAGTCCCTCATTATCTGTGGTTCCACTTTCCATAGTTTCATTTACCTGTGGTCAACCTTGGCCCAACAATATTAAATGGAAATTTCTAGGAATAAATAATTCATAAATTGTTAATCGCATGCCTCTCTTGATAAGCATGGTAAAATCTCATGCCATCTTGCTCTATCCCCATTGGAACAGAGGGATTCATCCCTCTCTTCAGTGAAGCCATGCTGTATATGCAACCCACCCATCAGTCACATAGAAGCCCTCTTGGTTATCAGATCAGCTGTGAAGGCATCACAAGGCTTGTTTTCAAGTAAACCTCACAGAGTAGCTTAGCACAATGTCACAATGCCCACACCATTCACATGACTTCATCACATCACATAGGCAAATTGTCTCAGACCATTACAAAAAGAAGCATGGTTACAGTACAACAAGATATTTAGAGATGGGAGGCTGAGACAGGAGGGTTGCAGGTTCAAAGACAGCCTCAGCAAAACGGCAAGATTCTCATCAACTTAGTGAGACCTGATCTGAAAATAAAAAATAAAAAAGGCTTGAGGGCATAGCTCAGAGGTAGAATGTCCCTTGGTTCAATCAGAGAGAGACCATAACTACATAACTTTTATCACAATATACTGTTATAATTATTCTATTTTAGTATCAACTATTAATCTCTTACTGTGCCTACATTATACATTAAATGTTACCATAGGTATGTGTGTATAGGATAAAAACACCCAGCATGGACCCTGCTCAGGGTTATCTGTGGCCCCGGCATCCACCGGGGGTCTTGGGATGAATCCCCTATGGATAAAAGGTAACACCATAGCTGAAAGCAAAAGTTCTAGCATTTCATATTGTTAATTAAAGTGCTCCATTTAGTCTCCCTCTTGCCCGTCTTTTTGTTTCTCAAGATGTTTATCTCCCAGGACAGACCCAGCTGCACAGTTTACTCAGAATTTCCCACATAGAAATTAGATTACCATATGCTTTGGTTCACTTGGGCAGTCTGGCCTAGTTTTTCCTGGCTTTATCCACATGTGTTCAGTTTAGAAAATACATTGATGCTCACCTATTTACCCTCCCCCGGGTTGAGACAATCTGTATTAGCCACTTTCTTATGAAAAGCTAAGTGCCATGTACTCCCAAGGAGACTGAGCATATGAGACTCCTCCAGGCGGTTTTACTCTAATAGCTTGGTATAAAAGGGGTGTGCTAAGGAATACACAAGCACAAGATAAAGGACATGCCTGATTTGGGAGGCACCAATTATAATAAAAGAATTTGAAAAAACGAACTACAAATGTAATAGGGTGTACACTCAAAATTTTGCTACCTTCTCCCTGATAAACCAGGAAACTATCAAGAAATGTTAGACAGGTAGTGACCTACTTCAAGCTGACCATCCTTTCCCCAGAATTCTCTAGGGATATGCATTTGTTTTTTTCTGCTACTAGTTTTGCATTTTTTTTTTGGTTAAGAAAAATTTTTGGTTAAAAATATTTTTTTTGAGAAACACTTCTAGGTCACCCGAGGACACTGAGGCTATTTATAAAATCTCATCCAGCTTTTAAAAATTACCATTATGCCTTTTCCTCTCTCTGCTGAATCACCTCTCAGGTCTTGATCATCTAGTGCTCAGCAGAGTTGAGTTATAACTTTTTGGTTAAGAATTAAACATCCAGCACATTTTATACCTTCAGCAATTAAGCCAAGCATTCTTCTTTCTCTTTCACTTTCAGACCAAGAAGAAAGACTGTATATGTTATATGATTTAACAGACAGAGCAACTTTATGAAAAACTTTGTTATTATGATTAGCATTATAATTTAAAAAACTACCCATTGCTAGACACTTTTCTGAGCCCCAGGGACACAGAGATAAATAGCATCCAGTTACTGTAATTAAGCAACTAACAAATCCAGGCATGGTGGCACATGCCTGTAATCTAGTTCTTGGGGCTGAGACAGTAGGATCACAGATTTGAGGCCAGCCTCAGAAACCTAGTGAGGTCTGTCATCCATTTAGAGAGATCCTGTTTCAAAATAAAAAGTAAACTAGGGCTTGGGGTATAGTTCAGAGGTAGAATGCCTCTGAGTTCAACCTCCATTATAAAAAAGAAAAAAAAAAAACTTAGAGTCTAATTGAAGAATCTTTACACCCTAATTTAAACCTAAAATACTTTATATTCTGCAAATAGTCTGGGCCATTGGTTAACCAAAAGTTGGAAATAGTACTAGAGTAGATGAGATGATGAAATGACTCTTCCTATTAGCAATCTAAGCCAGCGGCCCAGGCATGCCAGCACTTCCCTAATGAACTGCTGAAAAGGAAATGCTAACCTTTGAACAGGCCCAGAGAAAATAACAAAAGAAGAAACAGTGTCAGGCTTTTAAAAGGAAATAAAATGGGGAAAACTATCCATATTTAACACAACAAAACTTTGCTTTCCCTTATTTTCATGAGTTATAAAACTTGCACATAGTTGACAAAGAAAATAAAAATGAAGAAAACCAGAATTTGTTTCTGTAGGAAGAGAAGATAATTATTGTTTAATGTGCTATTTAGGAAATAATTTGACTCCTACTATTTCTTATATGCTGCATTCAGAGATCATTGTCTAAGGCTTTAAAATAAATAATGATACCATAAACATGATGAAATAATGAAAATTATCTTATAAGTTCCTTAAGTTAGAACACCTGGTTTGCTCAAAGCTGTAACCAGTACCAGATAATTGCTTACATAGTATTATTAAAGCATAATTAATTTTTATAGGATCTGTTAAACATCTTATGTGGATAATAAATAGATCTATGAACTATTGCATTTTTATATAAACCAAGAGGCTAATTATGAGGGTTAAGAATTAAGAGGATTTTATTTATAGTTAGATTGGGTCTGCATTCTGATTTTGCTATTTTTTAGCTGCATGAACTTTAGGAAAGCTACAGATTCTGTCTAATTTTTGCATCATCACCTGAAAATAGAACTGTAGTTGATTATGATTTTTTTCCTTATAATTAAATGAGACAAAGGTACCTGAACTCATACCATTCAAGCAGGTGACCATTTCTATTATTTGACGATACACTATCTGCTGACATAATTGTTCTGGCTCATCATTGGACTTCTTTTATTTTGTTTTATTTTATGGTTCAAGAGATTAAACCCAGAGGCATTCTTGCTCTGAGCTACGCCCTCAGCCCTTTTTACTTTTTGTTTTGAAACAGGGTCTTGCTGTTGCTGAGGCTGGTCTTGAACCTGTGATCCTCCTGTCTCAACCTCCCAAGTACTGGGGTTACAGGTGTGTGCCACTATGCCTGGCCTGCCATGGAATCTTATCAGGAGACAAAATCTCCTTGGAAAAATGCTCATCTCCAAAATGGTCCTCACTTAAGTGCTCAGAATCCATTGCTGTGTTATATGGAAGCACAAAGTCGTGATCCATCCCGTCACCGCACCTGATCTGATCTAGTTGATTTCTCATGCCCACAAGCAAAGCACTTGGGAGCACAAGTTCCTTTTAATGAAGCAGATGGACGGAGCAGTTTCACATCTCCTGAGCCTTCATGCAAACTTCAGCATCTCTTAAATGAATAATGATGGAATTTCTTCACCAGATCAGGTATCTCTATTGAGTTCAGGAGGATAGATCCCACTGGATCCCTTGTTCTTAGGGGACCTGTGAGCCAGTAGTGCATTTCCTTGATTCCTCTCTCTTTCAAATGAAGAGCTTGGGGACCAAGTGCTCAATAGATATTCTGGCAGAAAACAGGTGACACAGGTAAGCTGGGTTGTTGAGGAAAGCCTACTGAAGGGGATTTTTTTTTTCCCAGCCCTATTTATCTTTTTAACTTTTTTTTTTTGCGGTACTGAAGGGGATTTTTAAAGGGTGTGTGTGCATGCGTGCGTGCGTGCGTGCGTGTGTGTGTGTATGTGTGTGAATGGGGATTGAATCTAGGGGATATCCTACCTCTGAGCTACATCCCCATCCTGATTTCATTTCATTTTTTATGTTTAAACAGGGTCATGTCAAGTTGCCGAGGCTGATCTAGAACCTGCGATTCTCCTATCTCAGCCTCCCAAGTACTGGGATTACAGGCATGCACCACCATGCCTGGCTTTGAAGGGAATTTTTTACAAAAGTGAAGGCAAGGTTTAGGCAAAGTGACAAAGGGTAGAACAGTAAACCAAGATAAGTAAGAATAGGAAGTCAAAGACTAAGAGGAAGCTGGGCTTAGTGACATTTGCCTATAATCCCAGTACTGGGAGGCTGAGACAGGGGATCTTCAGCCAGCCTCAGTGACATAATGAGAACATATTTCAAAGTAATAAAATAAAATAGAATAGAGTAAAACAAAAATAGGCCTGGGGAGCCGCTCAGATGTAGAGTGCCCCTGGGTTCAATCTCCAGCACAAAAAACTAAGAGGAGGGAGTCCTTTCCAGAAACAGAGCAGAAGCAGAGGGTCTGAAGGGCAGCCTCAGCCTGTGGGGCCCGGGAGGGAGGGGAGAAGGGAGGGAAGGACAGTAACCGCAGCCTCCCTCTGTCTCTCTGGTCTCACCAGTGCATCCCACTGCCTGGATTCTGGTAGAAGCCCCAGGACCAAGCCGGGCGTGGTGGCGCACCCTTGTAATCCCAGCATTCGGGAGGCTGAGACGGGAGGATCCGGGTTCACGGCCAGCCTTAGCTACCTAGTGAGGCACTCCACAATTTAGTGAGACTCGGTTTCAAAATAAAGAATAAAAAATGGGGCTGGGGGTGTAGCTCAGAGGTAGAATGCCCCTGAGTTCAATCCCCAGTACCGCTGAAAAAAAAAAAAAAAAGAAGCCCCAGGACCAGGAGCCTGCTACCTAGCCCAGGAAGGCCACACTCCAGGCACAGCAGCGCAGGGAAGAGTGGTAGGGAATGGAGAGAAAGGGAGGGGGCAGCGGACCTGTGCTTCAGGAAGGCAGAGTGTGTGGCTGGTCTGGTGTTGAACCTGCATATTAATCAATAGTCCTCTATTTTAAAAAAAGCATCTAACATTTAATTTGATTGGCTAATGGAGTTTGGCTAAAATTAAAAGTTAGAATGATGTCGATTAGTGGTGGCGCATGCTTGTAATCTCAGCATTTAGAAGGCTGAGACCGGAGGATCCTGGTTCACGGCCAGCCTCAGCTACCTAGTGAGGCCCTCCGCAACTGTTTCCAAATAAAGAATAAAAAATAGGGCTGGGGGTATCAGCTCGGAAGTAAAATGCCCCTGAGTTCAATCCCCAGTACCAAAAAAAAAAAAAAAAAAAAAAAAAAAAAAAAAAAAAAAAAAAAAAAAAAAAAAAAAAAAAAAAAAAAGAAAGAAAGCAAGAAAAAAAAAAAAGAATAATGTCGATTTTTCCCCTTTCATGTCAGACTTACATGATCAGATTACAAAAGTATGTTGAAATTAGTAGACAGTTTAATAAAATGAGTTAACTGGTTAAGTGAGTGTAATATGCAAAGTCTCCCTCATGTACCCTCAAACAATTTTTTATTTTATCTGCATTACTAGTAACTACCATATTAGTTGGTATGCAATATTTTCCATATAGCAACAACAAAATACACAAAGATGACACAAAATGAGCTTGGTCACTGTCGAAGAGGGAGTGAAAGGAGAGCTAAATTTGAACTAACTACAGAATTGCTACAACTACCCAGGCCACCTGTAACCCTACTACTTGGGAGGCTGAGACAGGAGAATCACAGGCTTGAGGCTACCTTCAGAAACTTAGCAAGGCTTTCAGAAACTTAGTGAGACACTATTTTTTTTTTTTTTTTTTTTTTTTTTTTTGCGGTACTGGGGATTGAACTCAGGGGCATTCTACCTCCGAGCTATACCCCCAGCCCTATTTTTTATTCTTTATTTTGAAACCGAGTCTCACTAAGTTGCGGAGTGCCTCACTAGGTAGCTGAGGCTGGCCGCGAACCCAGATCCTCCGGTCTCAGCCTCCCGAATGCTGG
>PVLC010010460.1:0-12841 GCA_004027655.1 Graphiurus murinus | reverse complement strand
GAGACACTATTTAAAAATAAAAAATAAAAAGGGCTGCAGGGTGTAGCTCAGAGGTAGAATGCCCCTAGGTTCGCTCCTTAGTACTAATAGATCAAGTTCAATGAAAACCTGAAGAAGAGAGAGCTTTCTGCAGCCAGCGGTAGTGTCTTTTCAGTAGCATCTGCGCCCCTTCCTTCTACCTTAACACCTCCACTAGTGATACATGGATACCAGTAACCTTTCACCCTTTCACTCTAGGCTTTCAAATTTGAAGCAACTTAACTAGAACTTCAAATTTTAGAAGCTTCATATCTTCTTGTAGAAATGTTACCTAAGTTGAACTTGAAGATTTATATGTGGAATGTGGGTGGTGGTGGTGTTCTTAGATCTTCCTAATTTATTTAAAGTCTTATGTTTTCCCTTAAAAATAGATTTTTCCAAATATATTACATATGTATTTACATACTTACATGTACTTTCATTTTTTCCTTTTGTATTCTAGTCATTAAATTTCTAGCTTGTCTTTTATATTATTTTTCTTTTATCTTTCACTGTAAACTTGATATCCTTGGTTGTTTAAACGAGCTCTTCATAAGTAATTTCTGTACATCTGCATGGATTTCAGAAGCAGAGACACAAAAGTTGCAGTAAAAAGTTTAGCTATTTGCTAACTCTGGAGATTAGAGAGACCAAAACACCTGCACAGTAGAGTGATAAGATTAATGATAGGAGAAATAAAATATTAGGTAGAAAGAAGACAAATTGGGAAGGAAAGGGAAAACATAGTTTTAAAATCTAGAAACTTCATAATCCTTAACTTCCCTTTACAGAGTCTGCTGTTTCTTAATAGGCCACACTTTCAATCACAATGGCCTGTCTGGCCTGTCCTTTTCTTAGGTCCTCAATCGGCCTGGTCTATACTTTTAATCATAATGGCCTATTTTTACACCTGAACTTTCTGGGGTGCTTGGCAAACAAAACAAAACAAAAAAAAACCCAAAGGAAGTTTCACCATTTGTCAAGCCCACACATTACCCAGCACCCACCAATGAAATTGCGAGAACCTAAGGATTCAAAGAAAGGAGACTAGCCACCTGTGTCACCTCATCCATGTCATGTGCCCCTGGCCGCTCCCTCTCCGGGGTCCCCTAGAAAAGCCCCAACGGCCTCTCGCTCTCTTGTGTTCTCACTTGAACGTGTATCCCCACTGTTCCTACACAAACCCCAAGGTCCTGAAGTGAGTCCCCCTTCCTCAAACCTGGGAACTGGGAAATTCTTCACGAAATTATCATGTTTTCCTGTGACAACTCAAAGGCTCAGTAGATTTTCTGGAATAATCTGTCATCTTGTTTCTACAAAAATTCAAGCCAGTATACGGAGATGCATAAACAAAATTGTTTGCTGGCATAATCCTTTAAAATAAATGGTATTCATGTGGTTTTTTATTTTATTTATATTTGTGTGTGGGTACTGGGGATTGAACCCAGGGACATTCTATCTATGAGTTATACCCCTAGCCCTTTTTATTTTTTGTTTTGAAACAGGGGCTGGCTAAGTTGTTGAAGACATGGCTAAATTGCTGAGGCTGGCTTCAAATTTGTGGTCTTCTTGTCTCAGCCTCCCAAGTACTGGGATTATGGGTATAATTTTAGTTAGGGTTGAGTTTTAAATTAATAATCTGAAGATACTTTTAGAGAATATCCCCCAAATGTCCAAGATTAATTTCAACTTGGAGGAAAAGTAAGTAATCTTTTTTTTTTTCACTCAAAGATAATCTTCAATCCCTAGTATTATGAACCTGTTTGTTATTACCAATAACCAAATGATGAGTTTGAATGTGTGGGTTGTAACATAGGAATGCTGAATTTACATATTTAACTTTGGAGAAGTCATGTCTAGTGATTGGGAAGTGATTTGTAAAATGCACTTGTAATTAAATTTGGGCTGCTAGTACCAGCCATTATAAAACAACTAATGAGCTTGCAGAAGAGAAAGACAAGCACACAATAGATAACAAATTGAGAAACATAGCTCCAATGCTAATTCTCTCCTAATAAGGGCTCTTGACTCCAAGAGCAGAACAAATGGCTTCCATCATTCTTTGATGGTCCCACTTTTCCCATAATTTAAATGTTGTATCCTATAATATGCAACGAAGAACTGGAATGCAAGAAACAAAGAATTTTAGACAAAGTCTAAATTTCCACAGGAAAATGCATTTGTTCAATAAGTAAAACAAATTCATAAAGCTATCTCAGGATGGGTGCCTTTTGGTTGTGAAACCATACCCTTTATATGAAAAAAGTACGACCATCTATCTTGTTTCTTTTTTATGTCAAAATGCTGTATGTTACCCTTCTGCATGTAATGCTTCTAATGATCAAAGGAGTGTACATGCAATTATTGCTGTATATATAGTTCAAAATATCCTCAGTGTTGATACTCACTTTAATCATTTTGGCTGAGATGAGACTTTTTCATTTTGGGGGTGAATGAGATTTTGAATATTAATTCTATAATCTCATGTTTTATTGTTTTTCAGATTCACCATGCTGTATGTGCTTTCATACAGAAACATAACCCACTATCATAAAGATTATATGATGATAAATATACCTTTGGGATGCTTAAATCTGATAAACTTATGCAATGGAGTTTTTTTATTCAAACTTATTTTTTCTTGCATGGTACAATTTAGTAAAAATGAATATCGAAGACTACTAAATGCAGATGGAATTAAGATAATAATATGGGTAGAAAGTAATTCCTAGATTATTTTATATTGGATAGGATAATGAAATGAAAACCATGTACCACTAATTTTGTTGAAAAACAGAGCTCAATTATTCTCACAAATTCCTTTCTTGGTTTTTTGTTTTCATTTGAAACTCAAACTTTATTGTATCATTTCCACATCTCATAATTTTGCTATGTAATACTACAAATAGAGTTATTTCTGGATTCTGTAGAAAGGGGACATGAGGAAACTAGATAAGTTCACAAAATAAAACAAAAGAAAAATGTTAACCATAGGGTACAGTGACCCAGAGAGAAACAAATTAGAGTTAGAGGCTGCTGGATATCACGTTTTCCTAAATAGTCTGGTACTGGGAGACTCCACAAAATATCTGATACAGAATATGTTTAATGTAGATGATGAGGTAGCCTAGGAAGCGGAAATTTAGGTAGAAGGATGGTATCAGGAGAATTCATAAAAAATATAGTTTTAATATAGCTTTTTAAAAAAAATCTGGAGAGTTAAGCTAACTCCACCCCTTGGAAGTTTTCTTTGTTTCCTGCACCGCCAAACTCCGGAAAAGCCCAGCCCCCACCTAAAGCCCACCTGAATCCTGGAACCTGAAAAGAGGAGGATCCAACTTTTCTGTGACCAGCCCCCACCTGAGGAGCCCACCTATCGCCCAACTGAAACCTGAGAGAGAGGGGTTGGAGAAGAGGACCCCGCCCTCTCTTATAGCTTTCTGCACCTCCCTTTGTTTGCCCCTTCCCTCTTGGGACATGCCCTTGGACTTGTCCGGGTGACCTATTCCCTTTCCACTCCCCTTCCCTTTTTATTCCCTTTCTCCCAGTTTTCCCCTAATTTTTAATAAAATCCTGCCAGATATTTTGACTGGTATGTGTTGAAATTCTTTTCTTCATGATACCAAGAACCTGGATTTTGGGGAATCCGCCGCACCCCATAACATAGAGAAGAATGCTAAAAAATGATGAGTTTAAAATAGAATTTGGGGGAAAGATTCTATGGACACTTATTTATTTAAAAAATTAAAAACATCCTTAAGATTCTATGGACACTTATCTATTTAAAAAACTTAAAAACATCCTTTCTTCTCCTGGTCTTCCTTCTATTTCAGGATTAGACAATATTTTGGGAATAGAAATGGAACTTCAGGGAACAGCAGCCAAACAGTAGAATCCAGTGAATCACTCCCCTGCTGGGCATGGCAGCCAATGCGGAGTGACTGCAAAACCCGGCACTGCAGGGCAGAAGTGACTTCAACTAACTTCAATTCAGTGTGCAGAATTGTGTAGATAAAACGTCTACCAGCATTATGGTCTCTCCTTAAAAAATTCCACATGTTCTGATATATGTGACACATAGACACAAACCACACAGTGACTATTTAGGACAAGAGTCACTCTAGGTTTAGTTAATGGTGACTCAGACTACCTACTTTCCTGTTGAGTTAAAAAATACTCAAATTATTTACATTCTGAAAATGGTACTATGCTTAACTTCTGGCCAGAGGAATATTTGTACAAAATATTATAAAAAATGCTAAAGTTAGATTGCTATACATTTATATTCCCTAGTTCTCATTCTCAATAAAATAATTTGTGCCTGTCATTTCTCACACCAAATATAAAGGAACACTGGAAGTGTATGCTAATGTTTTTTTCTGTTCTAAAGGAATGAGCCACTGAGGTTTAAGTGACTGCTTTCATGCTACTGTGCAGAATAGAACTGTTAACTTTGAAGTGATATTATTATTAATTACTTATTCCTCAAAAATGCATGGAGTGAGCTGAAAAAATGTTGCTTTAAAGCCTGTGGTATCTCTATGAGTAGGTCATACCCCTGGATTCTCATGGAGATCAAAGAGATGAGTCTGTTATATTGGAACTTGTTCATCTCAGTCAGCTTCCTGATCAAGAAATGACTTCTTCCTGCTGAGTTCTAGAGACACTTGCATATGAATTTCTTCAACCTGTGAGTTTCTTCTATTTATACAGTTAAACCTTTCCTGTTGTGATAGATGCTTTTTCTGAAATAAAAGTATTGAGAAAACATTTACTTTTTACTACACAATTGTTTTGTGAAGAATAAGGCGTTGTTTTCTCTCTCTCTCTCTTTTTTTTTTTTTTTTGGTACTGGGGCCTGAACCCAGAGGTATTCTACCTCTGATCTATACCCCTTGCCCTTTTCATTTTTTATTTGAAACAGGGACTCACTAAGTTGCTGAGGCTGGCCTTAACCTGTGATCCTCATGTCTCAGCCTCCCAAGTAGTGGGACATCAGGTGTGCACTGCCACACCAGGCTTGATATGTGTTTCTGTATCTGACCTTTTGGAACATTTCTCACTTGCATTTCCTAATTTTTACTTTCCTTTCACTTGCTTGTAGAGCAATGGATGGTTTCCTTTTTATCCCAGAGAAAATCTGAGAATGGGGTATTCAGGAGGCTTCAATTAAAAAGAAAACTACGACAACAAAACAGTCTCCTGGTTTCTCTGGTAACCCACATGGCCAGAAGGAAGTTCAGCTGTTTGATGACATGTCTCTCGTGGTTTCGAGTGGAGCTTCCTTCACCCAGAGTGTTGCCAAACACTCAGCCTCCACAGACCATTTTTTTTGTGGGTGGTGACCTCATTGGAATCTGAGAGCAAAGGCTAAAAAACATGCCATAATAATTGCAAACAAACCCTCCCTCTGGCGAAGAATTGCTTGGCCCACATTCCTGAACTAGTTAAAAATACGCTTGCAGATAGTTTAATAGAATAGTGGCCTCTTCTCTTAAAACTTCTTCTTCCAAACATTTGAGTACGTGCTTACAATACTACCATTTTTCAAGTTATTAAGAAGGCTTAGTCTACTTTGATTTCTTCCTCTTTATCATCCCTCACTCTTAGTTATTAAGTTCTAAAATCTCTTCCAAAATTAATTTTCTGTGATTCCCTTAAGGCAGTATCACTTACTTTTAGATTGCTAATAGTGAGCCTATAACTTTGTTATGATTTCCAGTCTCCTTAAATACCCTCTCTCCTTTCACTCCCCTCTCTACTTGTTTTTTTCTGTCTTTAACACACGTAATATATTTTCATAATCCATGGAGAGAAACTAATAAGAGAAAATAAGCAGTCTTTGGTATGTGACTTTATTCATGGCCTTTGTTTAAATATTTACCTTGCCATTTCTAATGTTGACTAATTAGGACTCACACTTTTTACTACCTTTCCTGAATTCTTAGAGCTCTCATGGGATGTTGTTATTCTAGTATTCATTGGCTCGTTTTCTTGAAAGTGACCTCAAACTTGTTTTGGGGACAGTATCTCCTTCCAGTATTGCATGACACAATTGTTGAACCCGGGGGTGTTCTACTTCTGTGCTACACTCCAGATCAATTTTATTTTGAAACAGAGCCTCCTTAAGTTGCTGAGGCTGTCCTCAAACCTGCAATCATCCTGTCTCAACCTCCCAAGAACTGGGATTACAGTCATGCACCACTGTGCCTGGCTTCACTACTTATTTGTATAAAGGGAATAGGACATTAATCCTCCTAAAGCAGAATTTTGGTAATGTGACAGATATGGTTGCAAACCATCAATGACTTCCCATTGACTCATTCTGGTCTAGATAAACATGGTATCCAGTGTTGTTAGCTAAACTTCTCTATGACTAAGTTGCTTTATCTAGTAACCACTGATAAATTCTATTTCCTAATTTTTGTGGTTATACTCAAAAGAAAGATTAGTCTATGCTTCCTCTGTTTTGCCATTTTATCTCTTTTTTGTTGGCACAATATACATGATATTGAGGTTCACAGTGACAGGTTTACATTTGCACATAACATTATTTGATCTCTTTCCTTCTCTGAACTTTCTCTTTCCCTTCCTTCATCCGTTTCTGGTCTCCTAATTTTCATGAGATTGTCTTTCTTTATTTTTTGTTTGTGTTACATGATTTAACTAATATTGATTGAGCAATTTCTCTAAACCAGGGCATGAGATCCTAGAGATTGAATCCAGGGGCCATTCTACCTTCAAGTTACACCCCTAGCCCTATTTTATTTTTGCTTTTATTTGAAAACAGGGTATTGCTAAGTTGCTGAGAGTCTCAATGACTTGCTGAGGCTGGCTTTGAAACTGCAATCCTCCCATCTCAGCCTCCCAAGTACAGGGATTACATGCATGTGCCACCATACCCAGGCTTAACTGAATTTTTAAAACCACCAGATACAGATGTTTACTTTGTAATTATTTTCAGGCCAACATATATATTTTCTTCAATTTTCTAAATGGATGATATATTTCACATTAAAGATTAAAAAACTGGTCTCAATGACAATTGGATAGATAAAATTTTTGTTTATCAATTTAATTTATTTAAGATGATTAGTTTATTTCTATTTTTAATAATGAGGTAGATTGGAGAAATAAAATAATTGGGTAGAAAGGAGATATAAAGAATTTGGTAGAAAGGAGAAGGAAATAAAGTTTTAATTCAGAAATTCTGCGTGCTTTTCCATGCTGGTCACTCCCTCTCGGCCAGGCTTTCTCCTGGTCCTATCACTCGCAATTACCTGAGAAATCTGTAAATCCTAAAGTTAACCATAAATTATAATTATAGTGTGCATTACTAATTAATCCTCCTGATAAGGGGTTTAAGCAAGACAGTTGTGATAGCTTGAGAAACCTGTAATTTAGACCATCCAGCATTGTCTTTCGATCATAGAATGGAGACCACGTCAAGGATCTGGAGGGTGACGAGCTCTCCCCTCTGCAGGTGCTCCACATTCTCCCTGGGATGGGTACTTGGTGCTTTCCTACCTAAACCTCTGTGCCCTACTGACATGTGCTGAAACGCTTTTCCGTCATGTACGTCAAGAGCCCCCTGGTCCTGAGTTAAGTTCTCCCCTTCTCCCCTCTGAAAACTCCTCAAGCTCCTCATCTGTTTTATCTCCTCTCTCATAACAATAAGTTATTAAAATTTCCAGATAAGTACCAATTTCATGAGGTTTTTAAAAAGTCATCAACAAGCCGGGCGTGGTGCATGCTTGTAATCCCAGTACTTGGGAGGCTGAGACTGGAGGATCCGGGTTCATGGCCAACCTCAGCTACTTAATGAGGCCCTGTGCAATTTAGTGAGACCCTGTTTCAAAATAAAGAATAAAAATAGGGCTGGGGGTGCAGCTTGGAGTAGAATGCCCCTGCATTCAATCTCCAGTGCCCCCCCCCAAAAAGGAAATATTTTCAACTATTTTATACTTTCATTAATGCTTTTCTGATACTGTAGATTGTAATCTAGGTTTCTAGAAGCCCTAGTGGTCACATGTTATAACTCTTCAACTATCCTTCATATGTTATATTTAGAATAACTATTCTTTTATGTTTTTAATCATTTTATTTTGTGTTGAATGCTGAGTTAAAATTTTAATGATGTCTTCTAATTTGTTACTTCTCTTCAACTGTATTTAACTTAGACTTAGATTTCATTCTCAATTTTTATTACTGATTTTCATATTCAATTTTTCTTGAATCAGCTGTCGTTTTACTTTCCTTTTGAGTATTTGAGGATACTCAAATATGTTTCAGTATGTGAGTGTGTGTGTGTGTGTGTGTGTGTGTGTGTGTGTGTGTGTGTGTTACTAAGAATTGAACACAGGGGCATTCTACCTCTAAGCTCCACCCCCATCTCTATTTTATTTTTTTTTGGAAACAGGGTCTCATTAAGTTGCTGAGAGTCTTGTTAAGTTGCTGAGGCTGGCCTTCAACCTGCAATTTTCTTGTCTCAGTCTCCCAAGTACTAGGATTACAGGCATGTGGCTCTCCCAAGTACTAGGATTACAGGCGTGTGGCACCAAACCCAGTCTTTGAGGATCTTAATCACACTTACATAAGCTTATTTTCAGTTAAATTATTCTTGTTATTTCATGAGGGTTGTATTTTCAAATTACTGGCTACTTGCTATCTCTTCCAGCATTAGATCTTCTCATTGCCTTGGAGTCTTTATTTGTGGACTTATTGAACTGGAATTCTCTCTCATGATGTTTTCTTGTGAAGTTGCCTTAAGGATACTTTCCTTCAGTTTCTTTACTCTCCACTCAAATCTTTTATTATTTCAAGGTCTCTGTTCTGCCTCTATCTTAAGGATCTCAAGTTTATAGTTTTTGCTTTGACATAGATTTGACCTGAAACTTGGTTGCAAGATGGTCTGTGGTCCTTGCTAAGACAGGTAATTAGCCGTAAAAGGTGCAGCGTAAGAGACAATTGCCTCTTCTTCATCCTTATTTTGTGGCTGTAGAGTCTCGCTTGCACACTAGGTTCCATGTGGCACACTCTGTTTCTACACTCAATTGGAACAACTTTTGGCTCTGGTTTTACAAGAGTCAAATATCCAGTCAATTTGCAAATTTTATAGTGGTAGAGCCAAATAAGTGCCTCTGATACAGCTCTCCAGGAAGGTTTTAAAGCTTCATATTTTATAGTAGCTTATTATATTTATAGTTTGGGATCCAGGTCTAGTTCCTCACTGCGCTCTTTGTTCATGAGTGCTACGGGAAGAGACTGCTGGAAACTTAGCCTTAGAATATACACTCTCAGCCGGGTGTGGTGGTACACATTTGTAGTTCCAGTACTTCGGAGGCTGAAACAGAAGGATGGGATTGCAGGTTCAAGGACAGCCTCAGCAACTTAGCAAGACCCTGTTTCAAAATAAAAACTAAAGTAGGGCTTGGGGTTTAGCTCAGAGATATAATGAGTCTGGGTTCAATTACCAGTACCACACACACAAACACAAAAATAAATAAAAAATAGCCATTCTCTCCTTCTTTACCACAGAACCCTGAACAATGTCCAGCTGAAAAACTACTAAATCTCTCTATTCTGTAAGCATGAGGGGAATGCACGAAGTATGATGTATAATACAATGTACCAATAAAAGTATAAAAATGGAACTCAATTTTGTCTCCCATAGTCTTTAAATTTGCACACAAAATTAAAATTCTAGCAGCCTCATGATTTTCCTCTCATGCTTGAGCAAATCAATACTGTGATGGGCATTTTCTGTCACTAAAGCCAGTCTCGCTTTGGGGATTTCAATGATTAGTCTTGTGTAACAAGTACCACCTAAATTTAGTGGTGTTTCTCGACTCCCTTCCTGGGCCAACATCAGGAAGGCTGGGTACCATCTGAGAAGTAGTGAGCTGACATTTCCTGCCTCTCTAAGCTCCTCTGTCCCAGCTGCTGGGGGTCCATCTGGTGCTGGAGTCTGGGAAAGGCAGTGAGAAAGGAGAGAAGGGACCTTCTGACATTCTGGGTTGAGTGTTCCTCTAGTTCTCTGGGCCTGACAGGCATTTAAAGGAGAACCTGGTTTTTGCAGAAAGATATTTTAGAATTTTTTCAATTTGAGATCCATTCAACTATTGAGAAAACCATGTTGGGGAAAAGTTTTTAAAACCACCAGGTGATATTTCCGATGTGGGGAGAACATTCTGTTTGTAGATTTGTATATTTTTGACCCAATTTCAAAAGGGAGGCATGCAGTTACTCCCAATGTTCCAGCCAGTCTCTTTTATCAGGCCTGCCATTTAGAGCAATAACCAGATCAATTGTCTTCACATATCCCCTGTGCATGGCTGACACTAACCCTCCATGCTTTTATAGCTGTACAAAATACATCTGTGTTCTATAGAAGGTCTCTGAAGCATTTTTCCTTGAGGGATGGGGTAAGACTCATAGCAAGGCCAAAACATCTTTTTATTATTATTTTTAAATTTTTTTATTAATTGGTACATTGTAATTATTCATCTTTGTTAGGTACCAAAACATCTTTACAAATCTACTCTCTCATAATTCCTAGCATGCTGTCTGTACTAGTGTATCCTACAAGTATCCTGGTACGTGGGAGGCTGAGACAGGAGAACCACAGGTTCGAGGCCAGCATCAGCAACTCAATGAGACTCTGTTTAAAATAAAATAAAAAAAAAATAAAATAAAATAAAATAAAATAGGGCTGGGGTGTGAATCTCAGAAGTAGAATGTCCCTGGCCTCAATCCTCAACAGCAAAAATAAATAAATAAATAAATTAATTAATTAATTCTTTTCTCATACATTTCAATATGGCATGAAAGGTCAAAAACACAGTCTTTTAATCTTGATTATCTGCAATTTAGTAATCTTTTCACCTTAAACATCCACTTTGTTTTTTGTTTCAGTTCATTTCTTAGGAAAATTAGAGATTTTGCAGAAATGGTTGGGTGGGGTTTTTGGTTAAATCCTTTTCTATTCCAACCCTAGCTGACGTGGGGTTGTCTGGAAAAGGGACATGATGGCACTCTGGGTCCAGCGCGTGAGGTCTGGAGAACCACAGGCTCATTTCTGATATCCTTAAACAAATGAAACATCGTCAAGTAACTACTTACCACTAAAATTTCTATTATAAGAAAAATACTTATTCCTTGGGTTTTGAAGCCACCGCATCCAGATCTCTGCTAATAGAAACTGTATAGCTGGGAATAGTGGTGCACGCCTGTAAACCCTTGGGAGACTGAGACCGGAGGATCACAGTTTTAAGGCTGGCCTCAGCAAGTTAGGGAAACTCTAAGCAACCTAGGGAGACCCTGTTTCAAAACAGGAATGGGGGGTAGCTGTGGATGTAGCTCAGGGATAGAATGCCCCTGAGTTCTATCCTTACCACCAACAACTTAGAAAAGAAGGAAAGAAAGAAAGAAAGAAAGAAAGAAAGAAAGAAAGAAAGAAAGATAGAAAGAAAGAAAGAAGGAAAGGAGAGAGAGAAGAGAAGAGGAGAGGAGAGGAGAGGAGAGGAGAGGAGAGAAGAGAAGAGAAGAGAAGAGAAGAGAAGAGAAGAGAAGAGAGCTTTCTAATTGCTGTGCACACTAAAAGATGAGGAGATCCGCCAAGGCCACCATGCTGGTGGAGAGCCCCCTGTGTACTAGTCCGAGCCCAAGGAGAAAGGCCTCCGCTCCGTCCCAGCCCTCCTGCCAGCTGCCTTCTCTTGGGTCTGGCCAATGGGAGGCCACAGCTGGAGTTGGGGGGGGGCTGGAAGGAGAGAGGACTTAGGATCCGTTTTGCCTGCTTCCCCCAGCTCCTCCACCAAGACCTCAACCCATCTTTCCTCAACTGCAGCTTCCACTTTGAGCCTCCTCTGCCATGCTCATAATCCACATTTCACTGGGAGCAGGTCACCCAGCATCTACTCCTTGTTCTTGATTTAGGTTTCTACTGTGGCCAGTCTTTTGGAGACTCAACATCCTTGATGTGCTTTAGTTTTCCTGCGCTAATTCATGAAGGTTTTGTAGTTTGAGCCATTTGGGGTGAATTCTTTTTCTGCGGGGACCGTGACTGCAGCTGTTACCAGTTATTAAGTGTGATGGAGGCAGATCGTCTACCTCCCAGCCCTTGTCTAACTTCCTTCCCTGCTACCTCACAATGCATCTCATACCTGACGGCAGTGAGTGATGCAGCGTTCTCTGTTGTGATGTTTATCATCCGGGCAAGAACTTGTCAATATAAATGTATATTGTTCATCCCAGTGAACAGTACACTATAACTTACTTACTTACTTACTTACTTACTTACTTTATTTATTTATTTATTTATTTATTTATTTATTTATTTATTTATTCATAGGACGGGGGATTGAACCTGGGAGTATTCTACACCCAAGTACATCCCTATCCCTATTTTATTTTATTTTTTATTTTGAGACAGGGTCCTGCTACGTTGCTAAGGGTCTGGATAAATTGCTGAGGCTGGCTTTGAACCTTTGATTCCATTTTTTGCTAGCTAGGCATAGTGACACACACCTGTAGCACCAGCAATTGGGAGGCTAAGATAGGAGGATCTAACACTTGAGGCCAGCCTTGGAAACTTAATGAGACTCTGTTTTAAAATTAAAAAATTAGAGATAGCCGGTCAGGGGAACAAAGGAGTCCTCCAAACACCTCGGAGGGAGTGCAGGCGAGTGTGGCCGCCGGCCTCCGGCCGGCCGCGGGCCGCGGGCTCGACAGAGCTACAACTGGGAACTGCGGAGGTGAGCCGGGGCTCACTGGCGGAGCGAGAACCCGGGGCTGTGGAGGTGAATCTGATTCCGAGAACTAGGCA
>PVLC010010459.1:0-50354 GCA_004027655.1 Graphiurus murinus | reverse complement strand
AAAAAAAAAAAAAAAAAAAAAAAAGAAAGTTGAAACAAGGGAACAACATTTTCTTCATCAAAATATCCCAATTACTTATATCATAATAACTGGTGACTACCTGTACAGCTGCACTATATTTTCATACTTATACTGTACAAAATTTACATTCAAGCTGGGTCTTTACTACTGAAAATAAATACCAAAGGTAAATTGCCATTAGTGTTAGAAATATGCCAGGATTCTTTTGTTCAGTTATTGCCTAAACATTTTATCTATTAAACACAATTCTGTTTTTGCTTTACTGATACTTATTAATTGTTCAAAAATTTAAAAAGTTCTGTGACATTGTTCATATACGTTATGAAAATAGCAGCCCTGTAATAAATAAAACAAAAATAAATGAAAATTTACATAGGCAAATATTACTGATCTTCAAAGAAAAGTGGTCCTTTAGATGAACTGTTATTTATAATGTGATAGAAGGCTCAAGGTAAATCCATGGGTAACAGGAAACATGGGAGAACCATCAAAACTCTTTAAAGACCCCAATCATGAGCACCAGGCCCTAGATCATTTGTGTCTCTGTTCAAGGCTGTGACTGATTGGTTGATAACATTTTAGAAAGCTGCAAAGAACTAAATTTAATTATCAATTGTCTCTGAAGCTCAGCTTCTGTCCCAGAGATTTTTTTTTTCTTTTTTTCCATTCTTTATGCTATTCTGAAGGCTAAAACTGGATCCGTGGCCTTATTATGGTGCTTTCTAGAAAGACAAAGTCATTCTGCTGTGGCACATGTGCCAGTCAGATTCTAATAAGAAATATCTTCAGAGGAGAATCCTGGAGTCCAGTATTGTGAAATGGGGCCTCTGTGAACCGGCAGAGCAAGAGTTAAGACAAACAGGTCCGCACATAAGCCAAATCATGGCTTTTCAACAAATAGCTGGTCGTGGAGCGCAGGCTCCTGAGCTGGCCTGGCCCAGGTCTCCAGCACTTCTGGCCTTCACCCACATCCTTGAGGATGCCAAGCTCTTCCTGCCTTGGGGCCATTGCACATTCTCTTCTCTCTGCCCGAATTGCTCTTTTTCTACTTCTTGGACTAATTACATCCTTCTCAACTTTCTGATCTCAACTTCAGCGCCATGTCTCCAAAAAGGACATGCCTCTGCCCCCCAACCAACAAACAACCAATTGTACGTTATGTTACCAAACAAGTAAGATTCTTTTTTTGTGTGTGTGTGGTACTGGGGATTGAACCCACAGCATTCTACCCTTGAGCTACACCTCCAGTCTTATTTTATTCTATCTATTTATTTATTTATTTATTTATTTATTTATTTATTTATTTATTTATTTATTTTTGTGGTACTGGGGATTGAACCCAGGGGCATTCTATCTCCAAGCTCTACCCCCAGCCCTATTTTTTATTCTTTTTGTGTGTGTGTGTGTGTGTGTGTGTGTGTGTGAGGTACTGAGGATTGAACCCAGCGGCATTCTACCTCCGAGCTACACCCCCAGCCCTATTTTTTATCCTTTATTTTGAAACAGGGTCTCACTAAGTTGCGGAGTGCCTCACGAGGTAGCTGAGGCTGGCCGCAAACCCGGATCCTCCAGTCTCAGCCTCCCAAATGCTGGGATTACAAGTGTGTGTTTTTTATTCTTTATTTTGAAAGAGAGTCTCACTAAGTTGCAGAGGGCCTCACTAAGCAGCTGAGGCTGGCCACAAACCCGTGACCCTCCTATCTCAGCCTCCCAAATACTGGGATTATAAGCATGCACCACCACACCAGGCTCCTTCCTCTTTTATTTTGAAAGAGGGTCTTCCTAGGTTGCTACAAGTCTTCCTGTTGCTGAGGCTGGTCTCAAACCTGGGATCCTCCTATCTCAGCCTCATAAGTACTGGGATTACAGGTATGCAACACTATACCCACTTGTAAGATATATTTTAAAGAAACAAACTGGTGACATGTCTTCCTGAAGCCCATGTAATGATTTGAACAGGGTACTGAGGACTACTATCAAGCTGGGCATGGTAGCAAATACCTCTAATCCCAGTACTTGGGAGGGTGAAACAGGAGGGTCTCAGGTTTGAGACCAGCCTTAGCAACTTAGAGAGACTCTAAGCAATTTAGCAAGACCTTGTTTCAAAGTTTTTAAAAATAAAAAGGGCTGGGGGTGTAGCTTGGAGGTAGAATACCTCTGGGTTCCATTCCCAGTACAAAAACACACAAACAAATAACAAAATGCTATCCATAAAATAAGAAAATTTATTTACAAAGACACGATATTAAACCAACTCAACAAATATATATAGAGACTGTAGTCAATGAGAGTCAGCAGAAGGTGGGAATTAGAACAGCTTTTTTATTAATATGTTACTATAAGTAAAACAATGTGTTTTGAAGTACAGGAACATACTTTGCTCCCATTATTTAAAAAACCTCCAATATGAGTGACCAAGACAACACTACTTTTAGTCACTTAGATTAGAGCTATCTAGTTGACTCCAATATTAATTTTTAATAAATGTCAAAAAAGATCTTTTACTTGGGGCCTACCAATCAGCAAGTTATAATATACAATGTTCTAAGGTCTGGATGATTCTACAAGTACTGAATAGTTAAAATATAAATTATGCCAAGATGGTGAGAAGATAAAGAGATTTTCCAATACAAAGCTTATTTTCCTTGAATATACTAATAGGATCTCAAGAATTTTTTTGCACAAAGATGAAACCTCATTGATCTGCACTAATTAAAAAGTGAAAAGCTGGACAAGGTGGTGCACGTCTCTAATTAGGAGGCTAGACAGGAGGCTCTCAGGTTCAAGGCCAGCCTTTGCAACTTAGTGAGATGCTTTTTCAAAATAAAAGAGCAGGGCATGGTGGTGCACACCTGCAATCCCAGTACTTGGGAGACTGAAACAGGAGGATCACAGGTTCAAGTACAGGCTCAGCAAGTAGTGAGACTTTTGTCAACCTATCAAGATCCTGTTTCAAAATAAAACTAAAGAATACGTCTGAGGGTGTAGCTCAGAGGTAGAATGCCCCTGGGTTCAATAACCAGTACAACCAAAAAACAAAAAGGCTGAGGTGTAGCTCAGAGGTAGAGCACTTCTGTGTTCAATCCTCAGCACCACTAAATAAGTAACTAGATAAATAGATGTGAGAGAGGTAGTGAAATATTTTTTAATCCAGAAATAATATATGTAAACACTTAAAATTAAAGTTATATTGCTGGAGGAAATCATGATATATTAAAGAGTAACAATAATTATCTAGTTACCTGACTTTTGAGTATAAGAATTGATGTTTCCTAAGCATTTCCAAGGAATTAAAGCACTGTAGTATATGAATATTATAGTTTATATTTGGTTTCACCTCCATAAAAAGTTTATTCTACACACACACACACACACACACACACACACACTCACACAGAAAAAGAGGGGAATAAGAGCCAGGCGTGGTGGCGCACGCTTGTAATCCCAGCATTCGGGAGGCTGAGACCGGAGGATCCAGGTTTAGCTACCTAGTGAGGCACTCCGCAACTTAGTGAGACTCGGTTTCAAAATAAAGAATAAAAAAATAGGGCTGGGGGTATAGCTCGGAGGTAGAATGCCCCTGAGTTCAATCCCCAGTACCGCAAAAAAAAAAAAAAAAAAAAAAACAAATTAGGCAGAATAAGAGAATGAGTGACCATCCTAAGGTCATACTCTTAGTACATTTTGGGGTCAAATCTTGTACAGGTCTGTGTTTCCAAAACCAGGGCTCAGCCATAAGCACTATTACCTATCACCTTTATTCTACCATTGGGAAGGAGTGCTAGAAGAAAGAAAATTAAGTAGAATTTAAATTGCTACCTAAATTGTCATATATTTAATGAAGAATAAATCATGACAATTTGCCACAAAACTAAAACCAACAAGGCAAAGTTTAGAATGCAAAACAGTGGATCCCAAGAACCAAAAGAGAATTTCTGTTCTCACATATTCCAACAAGTCTATGAATTAACCTTGAAGAGCTTGATTCTCAATTTGATCATATGTTTTTCCTTTCCCTCAATATGAAGCGATAGATATCTCCCTGCTACCTTATGGGAAATTCTGAAAATTAGTACTATCTGAAAAGGCTTTCATTTCTCTGAAGAAATGACGCTATAAAATATTGTATATTTTTATCTCAAGCAACTAAAATGAGTAGCAACAAAAATTCACTTAAAAGGATTAAGACTGACACTGTTTTATAGAATGATAAATTAAGAACTGAAAATTAAAGGATAAAATTCATAATCCATCAGTAAGAACTGCTCAATGATAGGTTAGCAAAGCTTAAGTATCAACCACATTTATAAGAATTTGAAAGAGACGGGTGTGGTGGCACATACCGGTAATTCTAGAACCTCGAAGGCTGAGATGGGAGGATTGCACATTCGAGGCCAGCCTCAGCAATTTAGCAAGGCCCTCAGGAACTTAGTGAGACCCTGTTTCAAACAAACAACAACAACAAAAAAAACAGATCTGGTATGTAGGTTAAAGGTAGAACACCTCTGGGTTCAATCCCGAATACCACAAAAAAAAAAAAAAAAAAACTTGCTTCAAAGGCTATCTGCTGGCACAATTAAATATCTTCAAGATATAAGGGTTTTGCTACTTTGATACTTACCCATAACCTATATTTACATTAAGTATCTTAACTTTTATTTTGTCCTTTCTAATGACTCCACTGAAATATAGCATTAACTTTGTTACCATAAAGCAAAAACATTTTTACAAAACAATACTTACATTCTTACATGCTCATCAGAATCCATTTATTCTTTCATGATCTATATTTAGATAAAAATTTTAACTCATTTATTCTTTTTTGGTTTTTAATCTTCTCATTTGAAGTGTCTTTTAAGGTTGGGGATGTAGTTTAGTGATAGTGTTTGCCTAGCATGCATACCGTGGGTTTGATCTATAGTTCTGCAAAAAAAAAAAAAAAAGATTAAGTTTTGAGCTGTAAAAAAGAAATCTAACCCAGGCACAGTGGCACATGCCTGTAATTCCAGTATTTGGGAGGCTGAGACAGGAGGATCACAGGTTTGAAGTCAATCTCAGCAACTTGGTAAGACCTTGTTTCAAAAATAAAAATAAAAGAGGTTGGGCATGGTGGCACACGCCTGTAATCCCAGTACTCAGGAGGCTGAGACAGGAGGATCACAGATTCAAGACCAGCCTCAAGCTGGGTGTGGTGGCACACACTTGTAATCCCAGTATTTGGGAAGCTGAGACTGGAAGCTCCAGGTTCTCGGCCAGCCTCAGCTACTTAGTGAGGCCCTCTGCCACTTAGTGAGACCCTGTTTCAAAATAAAAGAATAAAAAATAGAGCTGGGGGTGTAACTTGGAGGTAGAATGCCCGTGGGTTCAATCCCCAGTACCACAAAATTAAATTAAATTAAATTAAATTAAAATGAAAAATAGAACTGGGGGTGTAGCTCAGAGGTAGAATGCCTCTGAGTTCAGTCTCCACACCACAAAAAAAAAAAGAAAAAAGAAAAAAGACCAGCCTCAGCAACCTAGCAAGACTCTCAGCAACCTAGGGAGACTGTTTCAAAACAAAAAATGAAAGGGCTGGGGTGCAGCTTGGACATAGAATACCCCTGGGTTCAATCCCCAGTAACACACACACACACATACACACACACACACACACACACACACACACATACACACACACAATTAAAAAGAAATCTAAAACAGGTCTTGTGTTCCTTGTTTAGAGGATTTATTGTTCCCTTCTATACCTATCACATTATTTTATTAAAAATGAAATGAACAAACAAAAAAAGCTTCTGGACCTAAGCCATTTTCAGCAAATGTGAAAAGAAATTGAGCTTCTTCCATTTTTTATTTGGAATCTTTAGTTTAAAACTGAATAAATAAATGACAGAAAGAAAACCTGCTATTCCACAAATGGAATGTGTCGCTCACCTTTTAAGGTGCAGTAACTTGGCCTGGCCTCTAGGGACCCACTTAGTGTCCTGGAAGAAGTAATTAAATAAATGGGCCCTTGTGCCCCCAAGAAGCTAATAGAGCTGCCTTTTCAATAATAAAACATACCATTTCATCCTGACAACATAGCAGTTAATTTCTAATCTGAAAAATAGGAGCTGCCAGCATTGGCCGTGTTGTTCCTTTCAAATATGCCGTTGATGACTCAGAATTACAGTTTTTTAGCCAACTTACCTATATTCAATTTTAAACTCTTCACTGAGTTTAGATGAAATGGAAAATGCGAAGATGCGAGAGCTCTGTTTTTCTAAGCCTCCGGCTCCTTTCCTAATGATGCTTTTCTGCTCTTCTGTCTCCGTGTTTTTGATCGACTCCGTGTTAAGGAGCAGCGGCCCTTTTGGGTTCTGGTCCTGGCTAGCGTAACTCTGCCAAGGAATTTAGGCTCCAAGTGGCTTCAGGAGGTTGAGAAAAGTTATTTGGCTTCTTTCAAATCTAAAATTATCATATAAGTCATATTAAATCCTGAGGAAAGCTGGACATGATGACACACGCTTGTAATCCCAGCATTTGGGAGGCTGAGACGGGAGGATCCAGGTTCGAGGCCAGCCTCAGCTACCTAGAGAGGCACTCCGCAACTTAGTGAGACCCTGTTTCAAAATAAAGAATAAAAAATAGGGCTGGGGGTATAGCTTGGAGGTAGAATGCCCCTGAGTTCAATCCCCAGTTCCGCAAAAAAAATAAATAAATAAAATAAATCCTGAGGATTATTTTGGGACCAATATTTTATCTTTTCATGGGACTGGTGTCTTCTCATTCTTCAAGTCTACATCAAGCTCTCTAGGAGAGGACTTCTCTGATCACCCAATTTTCAACATCATGCCAAAAGATATATACCCCTCCACCCCACACACATACAGAAACACACACACACACACACACACACACACACACACACACACACACCACATTTAATTGTAAGATATATCTCTTTGGGTAGTTTTCCTTCCTTCACATATTTATTTTCTGTCTCTGCTACAAGAAAAAAAAGCTCCCTCGAAGCTGAGAACCTCCCAACCTCCCTCTCTATCTTATCCAGACGTACTGCTGGAGTCTGGCATAGCGTGAGGCTGTAGAAGGCCCTCAAATCTTTATTAAGGCCAGGTGTGGTGGCACATGTGTGTAATCCCATACTTGGGAAGCTGAGACAGGAGGATCACAGGTTCCAGATCAGCCTCAGCAATTTAGCAAGACTCTCAGCAACCTAGTAAGACCCTGTTTCAAAATAAAATAATAAAAAGGACTAGGGGCATAGCTCAAAGGTAAAATGGCCTTGGGTAGAGGTAGAATGCCTCTGGATTCAGTCCCCAGTACCACATACACACACACACACACACACACACACACACACACACACACACACACTAAATGTTTGAAAAAAGCATGAAACCATACCAATATATATTATAAAGCCCTGCGTGGTGGCGCACACTTGTAATCCCAGCATTTGGGAGGCTGAGACCTGAGGATCCAGGTTCGCGGCCAGCCTCAGCTACCTAGCGAGGCACTCCACAACTTAGCGAGACCCTGTTTCAAAATAAAGAATAAAAAATAGGGCTGGGGGTGTAGCTCAGAGGTAGAATGCCCCTGGGTTCCATCCCCAGTACCTCAAAAAAAAAAAAAAAAAAAGAAATATATTATAAAAGCAAAGTTTGAATCTCTTCTCTGTGAGGAATCCATGTCAACAATATGCATGTGTAGATGTGTGTGTGAATAATACATTATAATGAACATTTATTGAACACTTCCTATGCGCAGGCTACTAAATAAATGGTAGAATGAATGACTCCTAGAACTTCAGTGCATCACTTTAATCAGATGAACCAAATAGAATTCCAAAGATTAAACTATAAACAAATAATGTTGCCTACATTTAGGCTTTAGTTTCTTAACATGACATCACCAATTATCACCTTTGCTTCCTTCCATGTACATTATGACATAAATATGAACAAAAATTTTCAAGACATATAATTAAAGATTTTATATTGCTCATGTGTGAATGGACAATTTTCTTCAGTTACATATTTTTAAATCTAAAACATCCATAGACATAACATTTTCAAATTCTCAACAAAAATTTAAAAGTTAGAAATTTATTCATAGATGAACAGACCAAAAATGTCAGGATATCACAAAAAAATCTCAAAAACTATATGAAGCCAATTATTATAAAATAATCAGCCAGGAGCAGTTCCATGCGCCTATAATCCCAGTACTTGGGAGGCTGAGACAGAAAGATCGCAGATTTGAGCCAGCCTCAGCAATTTAGCGAAGCCCTGTACAACTTAGCAAGATCCTGTTTAAAAATAAAAGGGTGGGGTGTCGCTCAGAAGTAGAATAGAACCCCTGTGTTGAATCCCCAGTAAATAAATAAAATCTGATTTGTTCTCATATAGATACAAACAAAAAGGAATAAATGTACCATAATGAATTAATGAATAAAGTAGAGAACACTAGCTAACACATGGATTTTTCAGCCCATCACCACATTAATCAATAACTGAACACATAGACTCACAGATTGCTTTATGTGCTCTTTAAAAAAATCATCCAAAATATTTTCATTGTCTTACACATCACCACCATTTTGTAGAGTAAAAAGAAGATACCTGGTTCTCATACTATCATCCCTCACAGAAATAAATTTCCTTTTATCCCATTTTTGTTTCCAATGAGAACTCAGCTCATTGATGTTAAACTTCCTGGCTCTATACGTGCAGTTTTACATGCTTAACAGAGGATTCTAATACAGTTTTAGTGCCTGCTTGAGATAAATCAAACTCAAAGTGACAAGTGAGCACGTGTCTGTAAGAAGTGGGGGCCGTCTGATTTAAAACTCCACGCGCCTTCAAAAGCCTTCAATCTCAGATTGCACAAAATACACATCTTATTCAGCCAGACACGATAGATACTTTATTGCAAGGCTATTCTTTTTTAAATTCACTAGATGCAACTAAGAATCATCTAAAGGTCTAGTATATTAATAAAATTAGCCAGAAATGGAAAAATAAAAACTAGTAATATAAATACCATCATTTATCAGTTGCTTTAGAAATTTTACATAAACATTTTCTAATCTTAAATGCCTTACCTAGATCCCTTGTTTCCATTTTTCTTTTCTATCATACTTGATATCAAGCTTTCTTTTTTGTACAGTGCATGATTTTGTATAAATGCAGAGCTGTTTAGGATTATGGGGGTGTATGGCCTCTGCGCATATTTCTCCTCACAGACCTAACTTACTACCATCCTGTCACTTGATGAAAAAGTCAGGCTATTTGTCTCAATCGCTATGTCCTTCAGTGGGTGTATTCTTTTCTTTGATCTCTCCAGATTAATTACCTGCAGTGATATTTTGTTGTCCTTCTGGTTGTCTACAGGTGCATTAATTCCCCTATGGTAATCTGTTTTATACTTTTTAAAATAACCACTGGTAAGAATTTATGCCTGACCAAAATTTTTAAAATTCAACATTTGGCAGTTAACAGTTATAACTGATTTAGGGGGAAATCATCAATAAATGTCATAACCTCTGGACTAAAGGGAGTTGGGAACAGGATCTAAAATATTGCATATTAATTATCAAAGGGAATGATATATTTTAAGTACAGATGAGAGAAGTAGAGATAAGAAAGTGGTAAAGTTAGCCAGGTATGGTGGTGAACAACTGTAATCCCAGTACTTGAGAGGCTGAGACAGGAGGCAAGGTCCAGACCAGCCTCAGCAATTTAGCAAGACTCTGTTTCAAAACAAAAAAGAAAAAGGATACTGGGGGTGTAGCTCAGTGGTAGAATGCCCCTGGGTTCAATTCCCAGTACTAAAAAACAAAACAAAACAAAAAAAAGGAAGGAAGGAGTAAAGTTAGTTTTACTAATAATAGAATAAACTGGCATCATGTGCCTTAATTATGAGAAGCAAATGTTCTATTCTAGGAAAATCCCATTTATTCATTTGCATTTGGGGGCCCATAAAGAATGAACAAGAAATATTCACAGGCAATCACACCATGTTCTCACTTCCCAAGAACCAATTATTAGACTAGGATGTTATACTTAGTAAGGAAAGGAGATGAACTTCAGGTGGACCTGGCTTCATCTTCATTATAAAGATGGAAGCTGCCCCCAAACCATAGTGCTCGGGCAATTAGGAAGTTGGGCAGATGAGTGGTTGACTCCATAGTAGACTACACTTTTCTACTCAACTTCAACCTCTAACCAGTAATAGCTGATAAGAGATTCCCTAACCCTTAGCAAAAAACTTTCACCCATACTAAGTAGATCATGCTTCCTAGATCCAAAATAAATAAATAAACAAAAATATAAGATGTTTTTCCTTTTTTTAAACTAATGATAATTCCAATTTTAAAGGAGATATTGATATAATCCATGAGAAGTTACTACTGTATGTCATAATGTGAGTATATAATTGTATCTTTTCTGTCAAAGAAGCTTGATTTAAACCGCCATTTTGTAATTTGCCATCTTGTAATTCGCCATCTGTAATTAGCCATTTTGTAGTCTGGTAGGGACTAGGATTCCTTCACAAAATTAGCGTCTCTTAAGAGATTGTAGTTGTTGACCCTCCCCCAACTTCCCCTGTAGCTGACTGGGAAGAATGTGAAGCTGTAACTGCCACCAATAGGAGTTCAGCACAGGAGGGGCTGTGTGTTAGCGATATAAGACCCACCGGGTTCTTCCTCAGATGTGCTTTCTCTCAAATACTTGGGAGCACCCTTTTTTGCAAAAAAAGTAGAATTGCCTTGCCAAGTGATTTTTGAACATGTGCCTTTTCTTGATGCTATGAAAATTATTTTTAATAATAAGAACACTATAAATGTTAAATATTACTCATTTTTGTTATTTTCTTGTGTGTGTGTGTGTGTGTGTGTGTGTGTGTGTGTGTGTGGCACTGGGAATGGAACCCAGGGGCATTCTACCCCAAGCTACACCCCAAGTCCTATTTTTTGTTCTTTATTTTGAAACAGTGTCTCACTAAGTTGCACAGGGCCTCACTAAGTAGCTGAGGCTGGCCATGAATCTGGATCCTCCTGTCTCAGCCTCCCAAGTACTGGGATTACAAGTGTGAGCCACCATGCCTGGCTCATTTTTGTTAATTTCTACTCTACATTTGCCTACCCTCAGAAGCATTTTTTTCTATCAATTCCCTTACTTTTTTATTTTATTTTTAAATTTTATTTATTTTATGTGTGGTACCGGGGGTTGAACCCAGGGGCTTTCTAGCTCTGAGTTACATCCCCAGCCCTATTTTATTTTTATTTTGAACATGGTCTCACTAGATCTATGAGTCTCACTACTTGCTGGCTGTCCTTGAACCTGTGATCCTATTGTTTCAGCCTCTCAAGTACTAGGATTACAGGCATGCGCCACCATGCCTGGCTTCCCTTACCTTTTTTAATAGATCAGTCTTCAAAGCACAGGAAGAAGTCCATGTAGTCCTGATATCTAACAAATTTCATTTACCAAGTTTCAAGCCACAATTTGGATTTCCCATATTTGTATCAGTTAGTTGCATAACCAATCCCTCTAAACTTGCAATTAGAGCAAACTTAATGATTCTTCTTTTTAGCAAGCTGGTAGCCCTCTTGTTGATACAACTCTAGAAACTTGGCAGGCTTTTTATATGTCAGATCACAGTCTACTCCATCTAACGTAAGCCCAGTAGACTGTGGCATTCATGGCTCCAACTTTGTTCACACCTCTCCAAACACGTGACCTCCTTCAGTAGCAAATTCCCTCTCACACTCACACTTGCCTGGATTTGGCCATGTGACACTAGTAAATGCTACACAAGAAGAGACTTTAAAAACTTGCTTGCCCTCTCTGGCTGATCTTGGAACCCGACTCTGGGAGCAAGCCCAGTCTTGCCATCTTGATCATGAAGAACACAGGACCCAGTTTCCTTCTTGCCCCTTTCAATAGCCAGCCAATACCTGAAACCTAGTATTTTAGCTAAGTGTTGAAGACCACAGGCAAATGAGAGAGCCTGGCCAAGACCAGCAGGAGTTCTGTCTTGTGGAGCCCAGCCCAGATTTTCCAACCCACATAGAGAAATGATAGTTTTAAGCTGAGTTTGGGGGTGCTCTATTTTTCAGTAATAGATAACTGGTAAAAAGGAATTAGTACCTAGAAGTAGAGTGCTTATGTAATTAAAAACCCAAAATGTGGCATTTTGATTTTGGAATCAGGTGGCTGATTGAAACTGGAAAGGAACTATGAAGGCTAAAATTGTTAGCAGAGGCTGCAAAAGTAGTAAGAAAAGTGCTATCACAGGCTAGAAAAACAGTGACTGAATTAGCTAGCTGAGAAACAATTAATAAAATATTTCCTAGCCGGGCGTGGTGGCGCATGCTTGTAATCCCAGCATTCTGAAGGCTGAGACCGGAGGATCCGGGTTCGAGGCCAGCCTCAGCTACCTAGTAAGGCACTCCGCAACTTAGTGAGACTCGGTTTTAAAATAAAGAATAAAAAATAGGGCTGGGGGTATAGCTCGGAGGTAGAATGCCCCTGAGTTCAATCCCCAGTACCTCAAAAAAAAAAAAAAAAATTAAAATATTTCCTGTAGTAATTAATGAATTTTGGGATTGGCTGATAGAGATGGCCATGCTGAAAGCTAAACTTATTGTCTTCTTTTAGCTGCATTTAACAAAGTGCTAAAAAGGAGATGTGAGCTAAAATTAAAATATAATATATATATATTTATTTATATTTATATCTGTTTATAAGAATAGTGGGGCCAGAACACACTGGAAAGAAAATACACTGTTCCTTATCTCTAATCTCCTTAGTAAAAAAGCATCAACATACTAAATGACTGTAAGTTTCTTTCAGAACTCCAAAAATTTTAAGTTAGGCATAGTAAACACTGTTAAGCACAAATCCGGGATGCCCCACCAAAGAACGTACACGTCACACAGAGCACTGTAATAAACAAGAAGGAGATTTTATTACTAATCTGGGTCAGGGTTGAATCTAACCCAGATTAGGGTTCCGCCTAAGAATAGAGGTATCATGGCAGCAGAACTCGGAACCTGGATTCGTTCAGCCTTATATAGAGGTGTACAGAGGCGGGGAAGCTTTTCGCGCACGTGGGAAAGGTAACATGGGTATTGGTAGAGCCCTGTTACTGGAAGGGAGGAGGCTGTTCCAGAAGGGAAGGGGCTGTTCTGTTTCGGGAAAGGAGGGGGCTGTCAACAACGCCCTACACTCCCAGACCAAAAAAAAAAAAAAAAGGCTTTTAAGGCTTGTAAAATTGCATTCTCTAGCGGGCTGACATGCCAAAGTAAAAAGTCTGTCTCTGTAGGAATTGTGGATGTCGCTTCTGGGCAATGGAGTAAAACTAGATCAACATCACAGGAAACTCTTGAAAATCAATTGTAAGAGCAAAAACACCAACACCTCAGACTGAAATGTTCATGTCAAGTCAAAACCAAAGGAGGCCTCTGGGGGCCCCAATCTTCTACAGGAACAGAGGCTGAAAAAGACATTTAGCTGCACACACATACCATTTCTTATATTTAAAAAAAAAAAAAAAAAAGGAATGATATCTTAGACAACAGAGAACTATGAAGAACAAGCTGGACCCTGTGGCACAGGCCTGTAATCCTAGTACTTGAGAGGCAGAGACAGATCATTGCAGGTTCCAGGCCAGCCTCAGCAACTTGGTGAGTCCCTGTTTCAAAAATAAAAAAATTAAATGGGGTTGGGGACTTATCTCTGAGGTAGAATGTCCCTGGTTTCAACACCCAGTGTGAGAGGGAGGAAGAGAGAAAGGGAAGGAGGGAGGGAACAAGCACGAGAGAGGGAGAAAGTGAGAGGGAGAGGGAAAGAAAGAGAGCAAGCAAGAAGGAAAGAAACAAAGAGGTGGCAAATGGACAAAGGGCAGGAAGTATACTTATGCAGATTTCAATAACTGGAGAAACCTGCAGCTTCCTGTCCATGGAGGGCAGAGGTCAACATTACTGGTGTGAGGAAGTTGCAGAAAAAGAAGTTCAGAAGTTAAATCCATTTGGAGCTTTACTTCTCAAGATGAGGAAGCCGTCCTTAATGTCTGAAGGGAGTCTGTTTTACTAGTTCAGCAATTACAGTGCACAGATCAAATCTAGCTCACCCTCTTGTTTGCGATCTATAAGCTACAGAGGTTTTGGGGTTTGTTTTTTGTATTTGAAGGTATTTTGTATCTAGTTGAGAAAAATCAGTAGAAATGCAATATTTTGTGACATGCAAAGTTGTATGAAATTCAAATCTCAGTGTCCATAAATAAAATCCATCTGAGCACGGCCCCACCCATTTGTTACCTGTTGTCCATGGCAGCTTCTGCACTTCAATGGCAAAACTGAGAACTGGGCAGAAAGCATATTGCCTGCTAAGCCTGAAAGATTTACTCTCTGGCCCTTCTCAGAAAGAGTCTGATGCTATCCACTGTGGCTATGGATCACAGTTGTTTACTTGTGGTCAAAAATAGCACAGCCCAAGTTTGGCACGGAGGAGGAAAGTAGGTGTGCCGGGTTTGGCAGCCTGTACAGGCTCCAGGCCACCATCCACACCCAGCTGAGACCGCCCATACGGACTGGAGCTCAGAGGGATCCTCTCCCAAGAGCCCAGGTGCAGTGACCACGGGCACTCCAGCAGCCAGTGAAGAGGTATGGAGGGGGACACCAGGCATGAGTGACCCAGGAGTCCACAAAGGCATGCATGTTGGAGTCTCAGTGGCTCTGTTCCCCTCCTTCCTGCATTGCACAGCACGCGGAACATCAGGGCTCTGGCTTTAGCAACTCAACAGTTATCTGCTGCAATGAGGAAATATAAGCTTCATTAAAACAAGCAAGCAACAAAGATTTCCAATCTCTTTGTAAATATTCTGCAAGCACAGGCATGGTGGAAAAAAAAAAAAGAGATGGCAGACTAGAAACAAATGACTAACGGACTTTTTTTTTTTTTTTTTTTTTTTTTGGTACTAGGAATGGAACCCACAGGCATTCTACCTCTGAGTTACATTCCCAGCCCTTTTATTTTTTATAACAGGGTCTCCTTGAGTTGCTGAGGGTCTCACTAAGTTGCTGAGGCTGGCCTCAAGCCTAAAATCCTCCTATCTCGGCCTCACAAATACTGAGATTACAGGCAAGTGTCACTGCACCCAGCTGACTAATATAATTTTTATGGGCTTACTTTTATTATTTCCGTGGTAGTGTCCTTGCTTACTCATGTTCTCATGTGCTCTCTTTTTTTTTTTCCTGACTCTTTGGATTACCCACAAGGAAACAAAACTGGTTATTGAAACTCATTAAACTTGAGTTTGACCTGCAAAGAAGAAAACAGGAGCCAGGATGTTTTCCATCGGGGGCTCCATGCCCCACTGAACCTACCTTTTCTCTGATGAGCCGCTGCTTAGATTTGGAAATAAGAGCCAGCAAGATCCCAGTACTTGGGAGGCTGAGACAGGAAGATTCGAGTTCAAGGCCAGCCTCAGCTACTTAGTGAGGCTCTCTGCAACTTAGTGAGATCCTGTTTCAAAATAAAATAATAAAAAATAGGACTGGGGCTGTAGCTCGGAGGTAGAATGCCCCTGGGTTCAATCCCCAGTACCGCCAAAAAAAAAAAAAAAAGAGCCAGCAAGACAGACAGGTGGACATGAAATAAGAAAAAGAATGAAAGAATGAAGAGGCCAGGTATGGTGGCACATGCTTGTAATCCCAGTACTTGGGAGGCTGAGAAGGGAGGATCCTGGTTTGTGGCCAGCCACAGCTACTTAGTGAGGCCCTCTGCAATTTAATGAGACACTGTTTCAAAATAAAGAATAAAAAATAGGGCTGGAGGCGAACCTCAGAGGTAGAATGCCCCTAGGTTCAATCCCCAGTACCTCAAAAAGAAAGAAAGAGGAGCTGGACATGGTGGCACAGGCTTATAACCTCAGTACTTGGGAGGCTGAGACAAGAAGGTCACAGGTTGAAGACAGCCTCAGCAAATGAGACTGTCATCCACCTAATGAGATCCTGTTTCCAAATAAAAATTTAAAAAATAGGGCTGGGGGTGTAGCTTGTAAGTAGAATGCCCCTGAGTTCAATCCCCATTACTAGAAAAAAAAAAAAAATTAAGAGGAGAAGCAAAGGTCAAAATCCTCTTTACACATGAGCAGAAATAGGACAGAAGGGTTTTAGCTACAAGAAAGCTGACAGCTCAATGAATACAAATAAAACCACAGACTTCGAAGTACATTGGCCCCTTAGGTACCTGCAATATCTCCTAATCTTTATTTATTTGGGGGTGGTGGTACTGGGAATTGAACCCAGGGGTTACACCTCTGAGCGATACCCCAGTCCTTTATATTTTTTTATTTTGTTATAGGGTCTTGTTAAATTGAGGCTAGTCTCAAACCTGCCATCCTCCTATCTCAGCCTCCCAAGTACTGGGATTATAAGGCATGTGCCACCATGCCCAGCTTTTTCTAATCTTTAAAAGGAACAACAAGTTTCTGAGTGAAGTTGTTACATTTGCCTTATTTTAAATTAAAGCTATTTGTCTGGCACAGTGGCATATGCCTATAATCCCAGCTACTTGAGGCCAAAGCAGGAGGACTGCAAGATCAAAGCCAGTGTGGGCAATGTAGAGAGACCTTGTCTCAAACTAAAGATGGATGGGGAGGTAGCTCAGTGGCAAAAACCTTGCCTAGCATGTATGAAGTCCTGAGTTCAGCCCCTAGTACTGCCACCAAAAAAAGGGGAAAAAAAGGAAAGAAATCAATCTGCTTTTCATCATTACATAGACAATTCTAAATGATATCCATGATAAAGTAGTCCTTCCTACCAGAGCAAACCAAACAACCAAGCACATTCTGCTTCTGACGCCTCAGTGCCAGTGTGTGTGTGTGTGTGTGTGTGTGTGTGTGTTAGTGGAGACTAATCCCAGGGGTGTTCTAACACTAAGCTACATCCCCAGCCCTCTTTATTTTTTTATTTAGAAATAGGGTTTTGCTAAGCTACCATACACTGACCTCTAACTGCAGTCCTCCCCTTTTTGCCCCCTAAATACTGGCCAAAATGTTTATTTTAATTGAAACTCTAAAAGGTTTCTGCTCTTCTCATTCTTAATACTACCTTAAAGCCAGCTTTATATGTACATCCAGAATCAAAAAACAAATATAAGCACTCTAAAAATACTGATCAACAACTGAATTTACTTTAGGTTTTATAAGAAAGCCAAAGAGGCATTACCTAACAGAGGACACAACAGATCTTTAAAATCAATGTGCTCCTACCGTTGATTGCTTTTCTCCTTTGAGATCCTTCATACTCTGTCCCCTCTTCCTGTACCTGAATCTTCCTCCCTTTTCTCCATAAACTCTGATCCCTTTAGTGCCTCTGTCCCTGTCCGCTTTGAGAAAATACCTCCAATTTGTACCTTTACCCCATAGATCCCTTCACAGGCCAAAGTAATAAAAATGTTCCTGGGATTATCTGGCCTACTTAAAGAACCTAAAAGGGCTGGGGGCCGGGGGGGGCATGGTGTAAATAATAATGATTTAACATATCTACTTGGTAAAATAGTAATAATGTGGACAACTACATCTTAAAATATATTTGGAAAGTCAGATGTGGTGGTACACCCCTGGAATCCCAGTACTTGAGAGACTGAGATAGGAGGATCACAGTTTCGCGGCCAGGCTCAATAATGTAGCAAATTAACAATTTAGCAAAATCCTCAGCAACTTGAGGAGACCCTGTTTCAAAGTAAAAAAATAAAAGGGCCAGAGGGTATAGCTTAGAGGCAGAATTCTCAGTACAAAAAAAAAAAAAAAAAATTCGGATTGTATTGAGGATATATATGTATGTCTGTGTGTGTGTGTGTGTGTGTGTGTGTGTGTGTGTACTTATGTACATGTATAGGGTGAGCTATAGCACCTATTTAAATTTGTTATAGAAAAGCACAAATGTATTAGTGTTAATGGGAAGTATTTTCTAAGTCTATTTCTTTTTATTTATATTACACCTCCTAATATGGTATAACATATTTTACCTATGTTAGTTGAACATTTGTGCTTTCTAATATTATAGCATCTATAATATCAAAGGAAAATTCCTGATATATTAAAAAAAAAAGAAGGCTACATTCTGAGACTACAGCTGCTGAAAGTGCTTTCCACAGAGTATATTTTTCTATAGCATTTCTCTTTATAAAAGTTGCTTATAGTGAAATTCTCCAATAGTGAAGCGCAGTAAAAGGTCTAAATGGCCTTAGCACTTCAGTGAGATTTGACTCCACTTACTGAAGCACACTTTCACCTGCGAGCACAAGTCTTTGTAAATGATGCACTTACCACACACCGTATGGGTGCAAAGTGCTTCTACTGAAACACTCCAGCTCAGTTTTCCCAGAGACAGAGAGGGAAGCTGAAGTGGCTCCCTTCCTGCGGGCTGACATGGCCAGGAAACGGCTGGAGGGAGCTGAGCCTCTCCTTCATAGTGCTTCCCACGGCATCAGGATGAAAAGATTTGCCAGGTTTTCATCATTTCAAGATGTGTTTTCAAAACAGAGAGCTAAACACCAATTCTAAAGATGACCCATTCAGAAATGCATGAAAATCTTTCACAGTATATGCTAAGTAGGAGGCTCATAGGGCAGTGTATCTGCACATCTAGACTGTTTCAGAATAGACTCTAAAAACACAAGTGCAAGAGATCCCCCAGAAGAGAAACCCAAACTAAGACTCCATTCTCTTATCCACGAAAGGCCTAAAATACACTCTGCCTCCTCTGTAGTCTTTTTGTCAATGGACAATCAGAAATAACGTTATTTCCCACACAATGAAAGACACTATAGAAGATCTTTCTTATTCTAAAATGTTGGCCTTTAAACTTTTTTTTATAGCACATCCATCAATTAAAAAATGTTTGCCAGGCATGGTGGCGCATGCCTGTAATCCTAGTACTTGAGAGGCTGAGACGGGAGAATCACAGGTTCCAGGACAGTCTCAGCAAGTAGTGAGACTCTCATCAACCTAGCAAGACCCTGTTTCCAAATAAGAAATAAAATAGGGTGCCGGGCATGGTGGTGCATGCTTGTAATCCCAGCATTCAGGAGGCTGAGACCAGAGGATCCGGGTTCGAGGCCAGCCTCAGCTACCTAGTAAGGCACTCCGCAACTTAGTGAGACTCGGTTTCAAAATAAAGAATAAAAAATAAAAATAGGACTGAGGGTATATCTCGAAGGTAGAATGCCCCTGAGTTCAATCCCCAGTACCGCAAAAAAAAAAAAAAAAAAAAAAAAAAGTTCAAGCATGAACTGCACAGATGATTAGAAATATATTCATTTTTAAATTCCTGGATATACATGCTACTATCACATTAGGTACCACTAAAATGCAAAAGTAGAGAAATTTACAGAATAAGATAATAAAGCAGACAATATTTTAAGTGTCTTTTAGGCAATACTATTTTTTAAAAAACATGTGATTCTGCCAGGCACAGTGATGTACACCTGTAATCCCAGTATTTGGGAGGCTGAGGCAGGAGGATCACAGGCTCAAGGCCAGCCTCAGCAACTTAGTGAGAACCTGTTTCAAAATTTTAAAAAACCCAGGAGTGATATAGCTGGATCATATGGTGGATTCATTTTCAATTTTCTGAGGAATCTCTAGACTGATCTCCACAGTAGCTAACTAATTTGCAGTAGCGCCAGCAGCATAGATGAGTTCTTATTTTCCCACATCCTCACCAGCATCTATTGTTGTTTGACTTCTTGATGATTGCCATTCTGAGTGGGGTTAAATGGAATCTCAGTATTGTTTTGATTTGCATCTCCCTGATTGCTTATAATGTTGAACATTTTTTTCATGTATTTAATAGTCATTTGTATTTCTTCTTTTGTGGAGTGTCTATTTAGTTCTACTGTTCATTTCTGGGTTGGGTTATTTGGGTTTTTAGTGTTTAGTCTTTTAAGTAGTTTATTCCAGATATTAGTCCTCTATCAGAGGAATAACTGGCAAAGATCTTCTCCCATTCCATAGGTTTCTCTTTAGACTCTTGATGCTTTCCTTTGATGAGCAGAAACTTTTTAGTTTAATGCCATCCCATTTATTAATTCTTGTTTTAATTTCCTGATCTTTGAGAGTCTTATTGAGGAGGTATCTACCTGTGCGTAATGTTGGAGTATTGTTCCTATGCCCTCCTTTAGTAAATTCAAAGTCTCTGGTCAAGCTGGGCATGGTGGCATACACTTGTAATCCCAGTATTTGGGAGGGCGAGACAGGAGGATTGAGGGTTCGCAGCCAGCCTCAACTACTTAATGAGGCCCTCCGAAACTTAATGAGACCATTGCAAAATAAATAATAAAAAATAGGGCTGGGGTGTAGCTCAGAGGTAGAATGCCCCTAGGTTCAATCACCAGTACAAAAAAAAAAAAAGTCTGTGGTCTAATTTTTAGGTCTTTGATCCATCCCAAGTTGACTTTTCTGCAGGGTGAGAGGTAGGGATTTAATTTCTTTCTTTCTTTTTTTTTTTTTTTTTTTTTGCGGAACTGGGAATTGAACTCAGGGGCATTCTACCTCCAAGCTATACCCCCAGCCCTATTTTTTATCCTTTATTTTGAAACAAGGTCTCACTAAGTTGCGGAGTGCCTAGTGCTAGCCTCGAACCAGATCATCCGGTCTCAGCCTCCCAAATGCTGGGATTACAAGAGTGCGCCACCACATCTGGTTTTAATTTAATTTTTTTATACAAATAGATAACCAGTTTTCCCAACACTATTTGTTGAAAACGCTGACGTATGTGTTTGGTATCTTTGTCAAAAATCAATTGGCTAAGCCGGGCGTGGTGGCACACACTTGTAATCCCAGCATTCGGGAGGCTGAGACCATGGGATCCGGGTTCGTGGCCAGTCTCAGCTACCTAGTGAGGCACTCCGCAACTTAGTGAGACTCGGTTTCAAAATAAAGAATAAAAAAAAAAAAATAGGACTGGGGGTATAGCTCGGAGGTAGAATGCCCCTGAGTTCAATCCCCAGTACTGCAAAAAAAAAAAAAAAAAAATCAATTGGCTATAAGTATGTGGATTTGTTTCTGTTCCATTGGTCTATGTGTCTGTTTTTGTGTCAATACCATGCTGTTTTAATTACTTTAGCTCTGTAGTATAATTTGAAATCAGGAATTGTGATATCTCCTGCATGGTTCTTATTGCTGAGAATTGCTCTGACTATTCTGGGTCATTTGTTTCTTCATATGAAATTAAGAACTGATTTTTCTAGGTCTGTGAAGAATGACATTGGTATTTTGATAGGGAATGCATTGATTCTGTAGATCACTTTTGGTAGAATGGGCATTTTGATAATATTTATTCTGCCTATCTAAGAGCAAGGGAGATCTTTCCATTTTCTAAGATCTTAAATTTTTTACTGTTTTAAAATTTTCAAGCCGGGCGTGGTGGCTCACGCTTGTAATCCCAGCATTCGGGAGGCTGAGACCGGAGGATCCAGGTTCACGGCCAGCCTCAGCTACCTAGTGAGGCACTCCGCAACTTAGTGAGGCTCAGTTTCAAAATAAAGAATAAAAAAATAGGGCTGGGGGTATAGCTCGGAGGTAGAATGCCCCCTGAGTTCAATCCCCAGTACCGCAAAAAAAAATAAAAATAAAAAATAAAATAAAATAAAATTTTCAGTGTAGAGGTCTTTTACTTCCTTGGCTAGGTTTATTCCTAGATATTTTATTGGGTTTGAGGTTATTGTGAATAGAATTGTTTTCTGGATTTCTTTTTCAGTGGATTCATGATTGGCATATAAAAAAGCTACTAATTTTTTTAGGTTGCTTTTGTATATTGCTACTTTGCTTTTTGCTGAATTTGTTTATTAGCTCTAGTAGTCTTTTGGCTAAATTTATTGTGTCTTCTAAGAATAGGATCATGTCATCTGCAAATAGAGATAATTTCAGTTCTTCTTTCCTATTTGTATTTCTTTGATTTCCTTCTCTTGCCTTATTGCTCTGGAGTCTCAAAGACTATATTAAAAAGGAGTGGTGATATGGGCATCCTTATCTTGTTCCTGATTTTAAAGGGAATTCCCACAGTTTTTCCCCCATTCAATATGATATTGACTTTGGGCTTACTGTATATTGTCTTAATAATGATGCTGAAGTAAGTTCCTTCTATTGTGGTTTTTTACAGTTTTTAACATAAGTGAGTGTTGGATTTTGTCAAATGCTTTTTCAGCATCTATTGAGATGATCATGATTTTTGTCCTTAGATCTATTTATATGGTGAGTGACATATATTGATTTGCCTTGCATCCATGGAATGAAACCAGCTTGATCATCATGTAAAAATTTCCTGATATGGTTTCGAATGTGTATTACTAGCATTTTGTTTAGAATTTTTGCATCCATGTTCATCAAGGATATTGGTCTGTGATTTTTTTTTTTTTTTTTGAGGAAACTTTATTTGGTTTAGATATTAAGGTGATGCTGGCCTCTTAGGAGTCTGGAAGGATTCCATCTCTTTTGATTTCATGAAATATTATTTGGTTTAAAATGCTCCTTTATTTTTTATTTATTTATTTATTTTTTGCGGTACTGGGGATTGAACTCAGGGGCGTTCTACCTCCGAACTATACCCCCAGTCCTATTTTTTATTCTTTATTTTGAAACTGAGTCTCACTAAGTTGCGGAGTGCCTCACTAGGTAGCTGAGGCTGGCCGCAAACCTGGATCCTCTGGTCTCAGCCTCCCGAATGCTGGGATTACAAGCATGCGCCACCACGCCCGGCTTAAAATGCTCCTTTAAAAAAAAAAAAAAAAGAACTCAGTGGGACATGGTTGCCACACCTGTGATCTTGATCCCAATATTTAAGAAGCTGAGTGAGACAGGAGGATCGCAGGTTCAAGTCTTGCCTCAGCAACTTTGCAAGACCCTCAGTAACTTAGAGGGACCCTTTTTCAAGATAAAAACATAAAAATGGCTGGAGGTATCAGTGCCTCTGGATTTAATCTCTAGTATGAAAAAAGAAGGAGGAGGAGAGGGAGGAGGAGGAGAAAGAGGAGAAGGAAGGAAGGAAGGAAGGAAGGAAGGAAGGAAGGAAGGAAGGGAGGAAGGAAGGAAGGAAGGAAGGAAGGAAAAAAAAGGAACTCTTTCAGTGTGAAAACTGCCTCTATTTTGTGGGTGTAGAGTGAGTGAGTATACATGATATTCTACTAATTAGCACTATATTCACAATTACTTTGTGGTACTGAGAATCAAACGCAGGGGCACGAGCTGCATCCTCAAGGCTTTTTTTAAATTTTATATTTTGAAATAGGGTATCACTAACTTGCCCAGGCTGGCCTTGAACTTGTGATCTTCTTGCCTCAGCTTTCTTGCCACAGCCTTCTCAGTTGCTGGGATTACACGCATAGGCCACCACACCTGGCTCAAATTTACTTACTATAGAAAGGTCTGCAAACTTGGAACTTTGTATTTTATCAAAAAAATATACAGCTGGGTGTGGTGACGCACACTTGTAATCCCAGCATTTAGGAGGGTGGGACGGGAGGATACGGGTTCGAGGTCAGCCTCAGCTACCTAGTGAGGCACTCCGCAGCTTAGTGAGACCCCATTTCAAAATAAAGAATAAAAAATAGGGCCGGGCATGGTGGCGCACGCCTGTAATCCCAGCATTCGGGAGGCTGAGACCGGAGGATCCGGGTTCGCGGCCAGCCTCAGCTATCTAGTGAGGCACTCCGCAACTTAGTGAGACTCAGTTTCAAAATAAAGAATAAAAAAACAGGTCTGGGGGTATAGCTCGAAGGTAGAATGCCCCTGAGTTCCATCCCCAGTTCCGCAAAAAAAAAAAATAAATAAATAAATAAATAAATAAATAAATAAAAAATAGGGATGGGGATATACCTCAGAGGAAGAATGCCCCTGAGTTCAATCCCCAGTACTGCAAAAAGAAAAAGAAAGAAAGAAAGAAAGAAAGAAAGAAAGAAAGAAAGAAAGAAAGAAAGAAAGAAAGAAAAAAGGAATATACAGTAGGTCAGGTGTGGTGGTGCATGCTTTTAATCCCAGTACTTGGGAAGCTGATACAGGATTGCAGGTTTGCCGCCAGCCTTGGCTACTTAGTGAGACCCTCTGCAACTTAGTGAGACTGTTTCAAAATAAAGAGTAAAAATAGGGCTGGGGGTGTAGCTTGGAGGTAGAATGCCCCTGGGTTCAATCCCCAGTACAATAAATAAATAAATAAATAAATAAAGGCCGAGGTATAGTTTAGTGGGAGAGAAACCTTGGATTCAATCCCCAGTACCTCAACATGGAAAAAAAAAAAAAAAAAAAAAAAAAACCAAGCAAGATTCATTTGAAAGATTCATTTACAAATATCAGCCAGACAAAGTGATGCACATCTAATCTATGATCCCAGTACTTAGGAGACTGACACAGGAGGATCACAGGTTAGAAGCCAACCTCAGCAACTTAGCAAGACCTGAAAATAAAAACTAAAAAGAGATCGGGGTGTAGCTTGGAGGTGGAATGACCCTAGGTTAAATTCCCATTACCAAATAAATAAATATCACCAATCTACCCTAAGTCCTGGTCCCTCTGATGCATACCAGCATGTTTTGATATATAACACCTTCACTGCAAATTAGAACCTATATTTACTTGTTCTTGCATTTTAAAAACACTATTATATATTAAGAGTAATAATAAAATTTTCAGGAGAAAGCAAGCTGATGAGACTTTCCTTGTTGCATTGTGTTTGGGGATCCCCCTGCCCAGCTGAAAAGAGAAAAAGGGAGGAAAATGCCATGAAATTACATGAAGGGCAAAATATGTAGAGTTGTGGTGTGGTTTGTTTGTTTGTTTTTCTATGACCTAGCTATTCTATTAAGGGGCCATTCTCATCATCATGAAACCAAAAAAAGACAGAAGTTTGTCTACTTCTTATTCCTTAATATTTTGGGGTTTGTTTTGTTTTTGTTTTTGTTTTTGGTATTGAGGGTTGAACTCAGGGACATTCCACCTCCAAGCTATATCACCAACCCTATTTATTTATTTATTTATTAAATTTTGAATCAGGTGTAGTTGCTGAGGCTAGCCTCGAACCTGTGATCCTCCTGTTACAGTCTCCAAAGTCCTAGGACGACAGGCATACAAGACCATACCTAGCTAAAGTCCTATTTTAAAGTCCTATTTTTGATACTCACATTTTGAACCATCCAAGTTATAAACAAACATTTTTTTGAATAATTAAATGAAATGCAAAACTTACTAAAGAACTGCCAGGCTCTTATTTCATAGATCAAAGAGATTTTATGACATATGGAAAGAATCCTTGGATTTGGAAGGATGCCTCAACTCTCCTTGTGACTCTAGGAAAGTTGCAAAGTCAGTAAGTCTCCATTTCCCTACTAGTAAATCCCGCTATGACCCAGGTTGGTGGAGGCATGGAGGAGATCTCGGGTACTGAGTTGATCTGTAAAGCACTTTAAGACTAGAGTTATTGGACTGATGGGAAGATCGCCATGAGTGTATTGACAGATTGCATATGGACTTCTTAAATGTGGCTCAGTTCTTTATCCTGTAGATTTTCCCCCATGTTTAATATTATCTCTCATCTTTTAACATTCTCTACAGCTGGCCTCAGGACAGTGAGTGTAGTTTCCTGCCACATGACACAAGGAGTACCAGAGCAAGGTTATATCTGTCACAGATGAAAATACTCTATTTATGTGTCATAGTAATCTATTCATTGGTTTATGGACCCAAAATTCTCCTGGGGGACTCACAAATCCCCATAATGTTTCTGTGTGCCAGATTTTTCATTTGGAGCCCTGATTTAGTTGACAGATGTGTAAAAATCACATGTAGCCAAATGCCTCTTCCATCAGCACAAAGCTGTTCATGCTGCAGGCGGGCTATTCCAGTGGAGATGCAGGGCCCCCTAGCACACTGTTCTTTTCAAATCCCACACTAGAACTTCAGGTTATTTCATGCTAATGCCAATGCTCCACTATCCTCATGCCACATTTAAAAATACTGTGCCCCTTCAAATAAGAACACTAACTTACAGAGAGAAGGCTCTTTGAGGAAGTCAAAATAAATCAGTAACTGTTCATTTAGAGAATGTTATATAAATAGAATAGTCTAGTATGTAACCTTTGGTTTGTAACTTTTTTTACACTCAGCATAATTTGCTTTGAGATCCATCCAACTTGTTACATGTTTGCAATAATTGATTCCTTTTTGTTACTGAGTAGTATTCCATGCTAGGGATACAGCAGTTTGTTTCCTATTCATTCACACAGGGAAGAACATCTGGGCTCTTCCAATGTTTGCCATTACAAATAAAGCTGCTTTGAACATTCTTCTGCCAATCTATTCCTAGAGTGGCTGTATCATTTTACAGTCTCACCAGCAAAGTGTGAATGAGCCAGTTTCTGCATCCTTGCTGGTATTTTGTGTTATCACTGTTTTTTTGTTTTGTTTTGTTTTGACATTATAATCCTATCTGGATATCTGGATTGTTTGCTTCTTTTTTTTTTTTTTTTTTCGGTACTGGGGATTGAACTCAGGGGCGTTCTACCTCCGAGCTACACCCCCAGCCCTATTTTTTATTCTTTATTTTGAAACCGGGTCTCGCTAAGTTGTGGAGTGCCTCACTAGGTAGCTGAGGCTGGCCTCGAACCCGGATCCTCCATTCTCAGCCTCCCGAATGTTGGGATTACAAGCGTGCACCACCACGCCCGGCTGGATTGTTTGCTTCTTTTACTGTTGAGTTTTGAGAGTTCTGTGTTCAGATATGTGGTTTACAAATGGTTTGCAAATATTTTCTTTCAGTCTGTAGCTTGCCTTTCCCTCTTCTAAACAGGACCCTTCACTGATCAAAAGTGTTTAATGTTGAGGAAGCCTCATTTATTAATTTTGGTCTTCTTTATGGAATTATGCTTTTTGTGTCATATCTAAGAACTTTTTGCCTAGTACTCAGTCCAAAGACTTACTCCTGTTTTCTTCTAAAGATTTATGCCATATACCATACCCCATGCAGCAATGCTTTTTACCCTAATTCATATACTATATATGCCATATATGTTACATGTATGTCTCCACAGAAATAAATGATACACTCACACAGATTATTAGAAAAAGTTTAATAAAGGGGTCATTTACAAACATGTGCGAAGATAGAAAGATAAACCAACAAAGGTGAGGCACCTCAGGGGGTAGAAACAAAGGTAGGGCCACTCCCAGGCCAAATGTACCCAGCAGCCAATGCTATAGGGGTCCTCATGGTAAGAGATGTTGGATTCCTGGCCACCTAGTAGAGAGGGAGCTAGGAGAATACATAAATTCACTCTCTTACTCCTTCCTGTTGGCACCAGAGACCAAAGGAACTTGTTCATGTAGTTCATAAAGGACACAGTATCAAGAAAAGCAGGGAAAGTATCAGAATTCCTACATTTAGATCCTTAAGGGACAAACATAAATAAAAGTAAGCAAGAAGAGAGACAGAAATGTGAAATCAGAAACTCCAGTGTCATTTTGTTAAGATTTTTCTAATCAGATCAACGTTCTGTGTTTACTGCATTAAAAACAAACTCTACGCCGGGCGTGGTGGCGCACGCTTGTAATCCCAGTACTTGGGAGGCTGAGACCGGAGGATCTGGAGGATTCACCACCAGCCTCAGCTACTTAGTGAGGCCCTCTACAACTTAGTGAGACCCTGTTTCAAAATAAAGACTAAAAAAACAGGACTGAGGAGGATGTAGCTCGGAGGTAGAACGCCCCTGGGTTCAATCCCCAGTACTGAAAAAAAAAAAAAAAAACTAAAACAAAAAAACGAACTCTACAGAATGCATGACAGCAAAACAAGAACTTGGAGCCTTGTGGAAGCTGCTCACCACCGACTACGGTTTCCTTCTTCCATAGGCAAGTGGTCCTGACGGGGAGGTGCCAAGACAGCACCTTCCCCAGGCTGCTGGCACTTTCTGGACTGTCACGCAGTGATTAACTTAGACAGGAGAGGGGGCAGGGAGCAGAGGAGTGAGAGAGAGCCAGTGGATGGCAGATGGTTGTCATTTAGGCATGTTGGCCATGTGGAAGGGAATCCTTGCCAAGGGCAAGTCTTCTGTTCCCATGCTCGAAAGATGGAGGGCGTGAGAAAACAGGAGCCTTGTAGGCCTGAAAAGTAGGACCCATGAGGGAAGGCAAAACAGTGACCGAGGACCACTGCAGAGTCTCAAGGTCATTCAAGGACAATGAATCCCAGGTCTCAGATCCCAGAGCAGTCTACAAGACTGTCTATCCAGATCAGAGAAGGGCCTAAGAACCCCAGGCGAGGATGATGACTCCCTTCTGCATGTGGATCTAAGGATGATGATGGGTCTGGTTAAGTTTAGTTTGGTAAGAGCCAGGCATGGTGGCTCACACCTGTAATCCCAGTACTTGGGAGACTGAAACAGGAGGATTGCAGGTTCAAGATCAACCTCTGCAACTTAGTGAGACCCTGCTTCAACATAAAAAATAAAATAGGGCTTCAGGTGTACCTCAGAGATAGAATGCCCCTGGGTTTAATCCCCACTACCACAAAACAACAACAATAAAAAGTTCAGGTTAGTATGGAAAATGAATGGCCTGAACATGTAGGAAACTAAGAAAAGCAAAGATGGAGTGTTAGCCCAGTGTTCTGAAGAGTTACTTAGGATGAAAATCTTTTTATTCATTCCCTAGACAAATACCAGGGCCCTACTAAGTCCCAGGTACAACATAGGTGCTATGGATAGTTTTGGTTTTTGTTTGTTTGTTTGTTAGTACTGGGGATTGAGCCCAGGGGCATTCCACCTGTGAACTACGATCCTAGCACTTTTAATTCTTGATTTTGAAACAGGGTCTCACTGAGTTGCTGAGGGCCTCACAAGATTGCTGTGGCTGGCCTCAAAACTGCAATCCTCCTGTCTCAGCCCCTCATGTACTAGGCTTAAGGGTGGTTCCACCACACCTGGTGGATACAGTTTTAAGTAAGGTCCAGCTCTCATGGAGCTTACATTCTAGTAAGAGAATTTCATCAAGGAGAAAGGAAGATAAATTAAAGATAATAGAAATAATATCAAATAGTGATACATGCTCTGAAGAAAACAAAGCAGAGTGATTTGAAAATAATCAGGGGTGAGAAATGGGGATGGCTGCTACTCTAGTTGCAAAAGATCCTGAGAAGGTCACACTCCAGCTAAGACTTACGAGAGATGGACCAAGTAAGGCACAGGGAAATCTGGGAGAAATGTAAACAGCTGGTGCAAATGACTTGGGGCAAGAATGCGTTCCTGGCTGAGAGCCGACCTGGCATGCACAAGGCCCTGGGTATGATCCTCAGCACCATAAATAAATAAGTAAATACCTTCAGCACTGGATTTTGGTGGTAACTGTTCTCTCTGACTTAAAGGGATGAGTCTCAGCTATTATGGAGAGCCAGGGTGATCCTCTTCCCTCTTTTTTTTTTTTTTTGTACTGGGGATTGAACTAGATTGGGCAGTCTACCTCCAAACCATACCTTTTTTTCATTTTGAAACAGTCTCTGTTTTTTTTTTTTTTTTTTTTGCAGTACTGGGGATTGAACCCAGGGACATTCTACCTCCAAGCTACACCCCCAGCTCTATTTTTTTATTCTTTATTTTGAAATACGGTCTCATTCAGGTCCTGAAGGTCTCACTAAGTTGCTGAGGCTGGCCTTGAACCTGTGATCTTCCTGTCTCAATCTCAATCCTGTACTGAGATTACAATTGTGTGCCATCTGGCCAGGTTAATCCCGCTCAAAATCTTCATTTTGGGGTGCCCACCTGGGAAGCAGAGCTAATTAATGCTCCTCTGAGGCTGGCTGCAAACCCGGATCCTCCAGTCTCAGCCTCCCAAATGCTGGGATTACAAGCCTGTGCCACCATGCCCGGCTAGAGGTGGTGTTCTTTAAGTAAATTTCCTGAGTATTAGAAAGAAGCAGAATATAAAGGAAGAAATGTCTTCCTTGGCCACTTTCACTATTTAATGTAGTCGCAGGACTTTCACACCACAAGGTAAGTTTCTCCAATATTCTTCTTCTGATGAAAAAACTGGGAGAGGTGCTCATGTGTTGGAGACAAATCCGTCTATGTGTGTTAGGGTTTCAAGTAAACATTTTTTTCTTCTGTGAATTTCTTTAGTTGTAGGATAGTAGTGAAATTTCCCCCATCTCCACACCAAAGTTCTCTGCTGCTTCAGTCTCTCAAAAATAATTTTGCAAGACATTATTACTTTTTTTTTTTTTTTGACTAAGGGTTGCTAGGGGTTGAATCTAGGTGTATTCTACCTTTAAGTTATACCCCCCACCCCAGCCCTTTTTTTTTTTTTTTACTATTTATTTATTTATTTTTGCGATACTGGGGATTGAACCCAGGGGCATTCTACCTCCAAGCTACACCCCCAGTCCTATTTTTTATTCTTTATTTTGAAACAGGGTCTCACTAAGTTGTGGAGGGCCTCACTAGGTAGCTGAAGCTGGCTGCGAACCTGCAATCTTCCTATCTCAGCAGCCCCCCAAGTACTGGGATTACAAGTGTGTGCCACCACACCCGGCTCCTTTTTTTAATTTTGAAACAAGATCTTACTAAATTGCTAAGACTGGCCTAGAACCTGTAATCTTCCTGTCTCAGCCTTCCCAATACTGGGATTACAGGAGTGTGCCACTGTGCCCAATTATTTGTTTGTTTGTGTGTTTGCGTGTTTGTTTGTTTGTGTTTGTTTTGCAGGACTGAGGATCAAACCCAGGGCTTCACGCATACTAGAGTATACATGCGCTCTATCATGCTATAGCTCCAGCCCTGTAGGACATTGAAATGCTATAAGTATTTATGAATTGTCTTTGATTAAAGAATTTGGCACTATTCTTAGGCAAATTATATGCAAATTTCTCCTGTTGTTGGAGAAGGAGGAGGAGTAAAGAAGGCGGAGAGAGGAGGCTGGGGAGTTGTTCTCACCTCCAGGAATTAGCAATTAAAAGTACTTAAAATTTTGAATATTTTTGCCAATCTGTTATTGAAAATATAAGAACTGGAAATAGAAGAATGCAGGTAGTCATGATGTAAAAATCTTTTAAAACTTAAAACTAGTGTTCTCTGGCACTGAATATTTGCAACTGGTTCATATTTAAAAAAAAATCTACACAATCTAATATGATCAAACATGCTTCAAGATTAAAATCTTCATTAAATGATCCATATTGTCTGACCTTCTTTCTGGAAGTTCAAGGCTTTCGGAGGAAAAGCGTTACTAGAATGCTCTCAATTGAATAGGCAGCGTTGAATAGCAATTTTCTACATTCCGCTCAAGTTATGTCGCCGCAGTTGGTTTTCAGACGTCATCAGCCCATCTGGCAAAAACTCTCTCCTCTCCGATTGCTCCTCACTGCAACTGAAAGCATGTACGGTGGAAGCCACCTTTCACAGACAAGTCCCTCTCCCTCTGGCCCGGCCCGCGGGATCATCACCTCCAGGAAAGAAAAGTGGAAGCGGATGTGAGAGGGAAAGAAATTCCCTGCCCAGGGCCTATGTGGGGAAGGGGGAAATTTTTCTTTTCTTAGCAATTCAGAGATCCTGACCGGCTGACTGGCGTCACCTCCCAGGACTCCAAATGCTTCCTTTCTTGTTATAATCCTCTTAAGTTCTCCCCGCCCCCCTTCCCCTCAGTGTTTCTCACTCTCTCCCCTGACTGGGCGCCCCTCCTCCACTCAGCAGACCTGCCCAGGACGGGAGGCCTCCGTGGCTTTCAAGTTTATGGCCCATTCTAGGTGGGTACTGGGGTGTTGGGCAGGGCTGCGGAACTAATCAGTCATCTTAAAACTAGGGACAGTAGGGCTGGCCTCTGTGGATGGTTAAATGTCACTGCTTATTTCTGGTGGAGAAAAGAGAAAATCAGTTTTATGAATCACTGATCACTATTGTGATCCCCCTCTCAAAAAGAATCCACAGAATCACCCACCAGAAATGACAATTAAAGAAAAAAAAAAAAAGGAAAACACTCAAAAGAAAATTCTTTGCTCAGTGAATAAAACTAAAGGCAAGATAAATCGGTGGTATCGCATGAGCTGTAAAGGAAACAGAAAGACATGCTTATGTTCCGATGAGGCTCATAAGAAACCTGAGACTCCACACTGGGTGTTAATCACAAAACCAGAGAATGTGGAAGGAGCTACTGCGAAAGGTAAAGTACAAAGCAATGGGGCAGAGAAATTTTAATCAGGAACCAAGATTACCATAATCCCCAAATGGGCTTACTTGAAAGGAGAGACATTTGCAGAGTACAAACCATCTTAAAACAATAGGAGTGGTGTATAAAATTAACCCAAGAAAGTTCTAGGCTGGGGAAGTACTTTCTAAAAGTAATGTGTTTTTTCATGATAGGTAAATTAACTTTTTCTCTACCTCTGCACAGTGTGGTCTAATTGTTCTAAGGTTAGAATTTAAGCTCTTTGAGGATAGGATTTATTCACACTTCATGGTTTGTAGTACATGGGGAATTACCTAATTCAGAAATAATAATAATAATAATCCCCTCTCCTCATACTATCTTATTTTCTCAGTCATTCTTATTCTCCACTGTAAATCTTCTTTTCCATTTATTTTTCCTGGAGATTGGGAGAAAATTCCACACAAATAATACAAAAATGAAAATAGCATGGAATTATAAGAATTATCATCTGACAAAAGTCATTCCAATTCAATGCACATTGCAAGAAAAATTAATTTTATTTATTTTTATTCATTTTTATTTATTTGGGGGTGGGTACTAGGAATTGAACCCAGAGGTTTTCTACCTCTGAGTTACACCCCAGCCCTCTTCATTTTTTATTTTATTTTTTTCACACTGAGGATTGAAACCAGGGGCATTTTACCCCTGAGCTATATACCCCAACCCTATTTTATTTTTTGTTTTAAAACAAGGTCTCACTAAATTACAGAGGCTGGCCTCGTTGAATCTGCAACCCTCCTGTCTCAGCCTCCCAACTACTGAGATTATAGGTGTATACCAACACATCCAGTTTATTTTTTATTTTGAAACAGTCTCCCTAAGTTACTACACCCTGGCCTCGACTTTGAAATTGTCCTGTCTCAATGTTGTTTTGTTGTGTTCTTTTCTGTTCCTAGGAGGAAGCAAGGTATTTATAAATGTCAGTTCACCTACTAGACTTGGCACATACCCATGGTACCAACAAGCCTATTTTGTTCTCATTTCTGTCCAATGGAATTGTGAGAATATAATTAGATCTTTTCTATCAAAGGAATAGCTCGACTTTGGCTCCATTTTGTAAATCTGCCATTGTGTAACTTTATATATGCTAATATTTCTGTAAAGTCAGCATTTCCTGGAAATTGTGAGTGCAGACCCCTCCCCCGGCATCCCCTTCAGCCAATGGTGTAAAGATTGTGAGGCTGTGTTCCTACCAATAGGAGTACAGCGCAACCCCCCCCCCCCATTCTGGAAAATAAAAAGGCCAGGCCAGTAGTTTTCCACCATGTTGCTCCTGCATACCTGACTCACTGGTGGTAGGATCCCTTTTTTTTTTTTTTTTTTTTTTTTTTTTTTTGTGGTACTAGGGATTGAACTCAGGGGATTCTACCTCCAAGCTACACCCCCAGTCCTATTTTTTATTCTCTATTTTGAAACCGGGTCTCACTACATTGCGGAATGCCTTACTAGATAGCTGAGGCTGGCTGTGAACCTGGATCCTCCTGTCTCAGCCTCCCAAATGCTGGAATTAAAGCGTGCGCCACCACACCCGGCTAGGATCACTTTTTGCAAAAAGTAAAATTCCCTTGCCAAGCTGCTATCAAATATGTTTTTTTTTGTTTTCAACACCATATAAATTTACTTCTGATAGAATGACTGTAGGAAAATTGGGAATTACTTCACCAAAGAATATGCCAAATGCTAATGAGAATGCTGGACGGCAAAGCCAGTATCACAGCAAACAGAGGTAAATTGTAACAGTTTTAGCTTTATTCAATAATCTGTAAGAAATAAACATACAGCAGAGGAAATTTTATGAGTTCCAGACAAGAAGCTGAAATTGTGTAGATTATAACAATGAAAACATAGAGCTTCACTGTATTACTCATTTCTGTGGCAAAATCTGTTATAGTTACTATCACCCGTTCCCTTAGCAGAACACTTAGAACTATCTAGGGTAGACTGGAAAAGTGAACCAAAAAGATAAAGAACAAAGTGTCTTTAAATGGAGCCCAAATCATGCTTGAGCCCATGCACATAACATCCTGTAAAGAACAGACCACTAACACTTATGTGATAATAATACTGTAATAATAACAATCTTGCATTTATAGAAAGCTTTTCACTTTCCAAAGTGCTTTTACATTTATTATAGCTTCTTTGATATCCCCAAATAGTAAGTATTTATCTTTGGCCCCTGAGGAAAATGTATTCTTCATTCAAAAGACTCCAGGGCTATCTGGCTTTGTGCAAGAAAACTCAGCCCAAATCGGTGAGTACTTTACACCCAAGCACGAGTTTTGCTTTCCACCTAGCATGATAAAATAGCAATCCCACAGAATATGAAAGCAGGTTTAAATTGCCATGAATCAGCGCAGGAAAAAGCTTATTGAAATAACAAATTGTTTATCTGGGAGATTTCATTCTGCAAATCAACAAAATGATGTATTTGATGGAAACAGCTGTCTACCAAAATCCATTTCCCTTCTTTTCCTGGGCACCGAACTCCTGAGTTAGATCACCTCGTAGGCAGGTTTAGCTACGGCATGGACCGACCTCGAAACCATGAGCCTCACATAAACCTTTCTTCCTCTAAGTTGTGCTTGTCAGATATTTTGGTCACAGCAAAAAAAAAAAAAAAAAAAAAAAAAAGCTGACAAACATTATAACATGTGAGTTATATCTCACTAGAACTGTTACCAAAAAAACAAAACAAAACCCAGTTTGATAAAAATATTAGTATAGTCCTGAAAAAGGGTAGAATATTAGTATAGTCCTGAAAAAGGGTAGAAGTAGAAACAATTAGGTATGGGGAGGGGGAGAGTACTGTACTTTTAAGAGAACCCTTTCTGAAAAAATGATTTTTTTCCCCTTTATTTCATAAACCCTTATATATCTGGTTTTCTCTAATATTTTCTGAAAGCTTCTAAATCCCAAGGTAGTTGGTTTCTTTGGTGGAATGAATTCTTTTTTTCTTTTTGTGTGTATGGTACTGCAGACTGCACCCAGGGACATTCTACCTCTAAGCTACACTCCCAGCCCTATAGCCCTATTTTACAATTATTTATTTATTTATTTATTTATTTATTTATTTATTTATTTATTTATTTATTTATTTGCAGAACTGGGGGTTGAACCCAGGGGCATTCTACCTCTGAGCTACATCTCCAGCCCTATTTTCATTCTTTATTTGGAAACAGGGTCCCACTAAGTTGCAGAGGTCCTCAGTAAGTGGCTGAGGCTGGCTGCGAACATGTGATCCTCTTGTCTTAGCCTCCCAAGTACTGGGATCACGTGCCTGGCTTGATGGGATGATTTTTAACTGACAATCTTGGTGTCTATTCCGTGTGTTCTTTTGTTTGCGATGATGGAGTCTCAAGGTTTAGGCATTGCTCAGTCCTTTCTCTTGGGTATTGACAGTAACAGAGTTGTTACTGTTTATTTTACAGAATATATTTCATGCTTACATGCAACTTTTTAGGCAAAAACTTCTAGAGTCATTTAAATAGCTATTTTTAATACTTGGGAGACTGAGACAGGAGGATCATAGGTTTGAAGCTAGTCTCAGCAACTTAGGGAGACTCTTGCCAACTCTTGTTCACCTTGTTTGGCAGAATTGAGGAAGCCTAGTTTCAGACCTTTTTATCAGTTATACTACTAGATCAGATAGTACATTCTTAGTAAGACCTTGTTTCAAAATAAAAAATAAAAAGGGCCAGGGGTGTAGCTGAGAGGTAGAATGTCCCTGGGTTCAATCTCTAGTACCAGTAAATAAATAAATAAATGAATAAAGAAAGAAATAAGTAAATAAAAATAGATAATTTTTGGTATTAATTCATTACAAGAATATTTGTCATGTGCAGGTTACATGTCACTTGTATTATGCACTAAGGTGATAAGGAAGATAAGATCTCTTCCTAAAGGATTTATCAATCTAGAAAGAAAGCAATCATGAGTCAACTTTTTTTTTTTTCAGCACTGGGCATTGAACCCAGGGCCTCACGTGTGCTACGCAAGCACTCTACCACTGAGCTATATCCCCAGCCCCTTATGAAAAGATTTGAGCTAAGACCTCACTAAGCTACCCAAGCTGGCACTCTTCCTGCCTTGCTCTCCTGAGTAGCTGGGATTACAGGCATGCAGCACCATGCCAAGCATTGTGAAGCCACTCAACATGCTGTAAGGAGAGTGTGATGTAAGAGCTCAAAGAACAGAGCTGACCGTCCCCAGACCGTGGAAGTCAGGGTGGAAGAAGGAAGAAGCAAGTCATGAGGGTGTTTGTAGGCAGGACCTATTCTGCTTATACTTCCTATAACATCTTCATCTTTACTTAAGAAGAGCTTCTTCCATTTTCTTTTTTTTTTGGGGGGGGGGGTAACTGAAGATTGAACCCAGGGGCATTTTACCTCCTAGCTATACCCTCAACCCTTTTTATTTTGAAACAGGGTCATGCTAACGTGTTGAAGGTCTCACTAAATTGCTGAGGTTGTCCTTGAACTTGAGATCCTCTTGTCCCAGCCTCCCAAGTACTGGGATTACAGGTATGTACCACCACACCCAGCTCAGAACCTCTTCCCTGTTCACCTTGTTTGGCAGAATTGAGGAGTCCTAGTTTCAGATCTTTTTATCAGTTATACTACTAGGTCAGATAATACATTCTTAGCCAAAAGTCACCTCGTATATTTTAGAGTCTTACAATATGATTGAATGTTAATATAAAAATATTACAAAGTATTAATATTGAGAGGATAATCTTAGTAGTTTCTTTAAATTCAATTTATTAGATCATCTTATGCTGAGCCAGGTGTGGTGGCGCACGCTTGTAATCCTAGCATTTGGGAGGTTGAGACCGGAGGATCTGGGTTCGTGGCCAGCCTCAGCTACTTAGTGAGGCTCTCTGCAACTTAGTGAGACCCTGTTTCAAAAAAAAAAGAATAAAAATTAGAGCTGGGGATGTAGCTTCAAGGTAGAATGTCCCTGGGTTTCATTCCCAATTCCAAAAAAAAAAAAAAAAAAAAAAAAAATTGTCTTCTGCTTTATAAAAAGAAATTTCTATCATGTAAGATAATTATTTTTCCAATCATACTCTAATGAGGTTACTTATCATTCTTATAGAAGTCATCAAAAATAGGAGTCAAAGATTTATGGAAAGCTGGCATGGTGGTGCACGCCTATAATCTCAGTACTTGGAATTGAAACAGGAGGATTCCAGGCTCAACACCAGTCTCAACAACTTAACGAGACCCTGTTTCAAAATTATATATAAAATAATGGAATCTCTATTTTAAAATAAAGTATTGATTGCATCATTTAACTAAAGTATTGTAAACTGCATGAAAACCAGCTGTACTAATCTTCCTCAGGCTCATGAGATTTGAGCTACTTTTAGTTTTTTAGCAGTTTTATAGATTCATGCCTTAAGAAGGGGATAAAACAGGGATAGAAGATACAAAAAGACCTTTAAGAGGAGGGAAATCCTCTACAAGGATTTCTAAACAGGTAGTAGGTTGATATTCACAGGCTATTTACTCAGGATTAAATAACAAATTAGTAAATTTTTTATTTTAAATTTAAAAAGTGCTGGGCCTAGTGGCACACACCTGTAATCCCAGTACTAGGGAGGCTGAGACGGTAGGATTTCAGGTTCAAAGCCAGCCTCAGAAACTTAGTGAGGTTCTCAGCAACCTACTGAGATCCTGTTTCCAAATTTAAAAAAAGAACTGGTCTGAGGATGTAGCTCAGAGGTAGAACGTCTCTGGGTTCAATCCCCAGTACCACAAAATAAATAAATGAATAAATATAAATAAAATAGACCTGAGGGCATAGCTCAGAGGTAGAATGCCCCCTGGGTACAATCCCCAGTACCACAAAAAAATAAATAAAATTAAAAGGGAACAATTGCAGAAGATATTGTGCTCAGTTTTTTAAATGTCATTTTCTTTCAATCTGTTTCAATGTTAAGAGCATGGCACGAAGTACTCACGTCTAAGTCAGGAGCCATCTAACTGACCACAGGCGCAGGCTACCTGCAGCTTTGAGGACAGGAAAGGGTGAGAGTGGCTTGTGAGGAAGTTGCACATTCCATTTGAAATGACAATATTGTGGTTAGTGCTAAACCACAGTGTTCATTGACTTCTGTAGGTCACTTTATAAATTCAAACCACTGGTCTCTCAGCAAAAGATAGATCGTGAAAACAGATCGCACTTCCCTGGGTTTCTGGTTGAGGCAAGAACTTCCAAGATTCTGTTCTCGAGGGCTTACGAGTTATTTGGCTGGGATTATAAAATCATAGCTAGGGACATGCCAGTAAGTCAAAATAGCTTTAGGAAGGATTATACACTGCAATCGGGCTGAATTTTTTGAAAGATTTTTTTCTGATTCTAAGATATGTTCAGTCATTTAATCTAGTACTTATGTCTTAGTATTTGATTGTTGTGGGGTTTGTCACTTCATTATAAATGAGAAAGGTATTCAGTCATGCTGAATGAGGATATTTATATGTAAATAGAAGATGTTTTGCATTGGCAAGACCACTCGCTATTTCTGGGACTAGAGTGTATATGATTTTCCAAGTGCTATACTAGACACTAAAAATAAATAAATAAAATCATGATTTGAAAAGACCTGAAAACACTTGGTATTTTGAATATTAATGATCTTCCTGTTTTATGTCCAACATTTAGTGTTGAGAAAGGAACAACAAAAGAATCAGAAGCACTCTGCCTTAAAAAAAAAAATTATTTCTTTTTTTTCTAGGAATTAAATTCAAGGGCATTCTATCTCTGAGCTACACCCTCAGCTCTATTTTATTTTTATTTTGAAATGGGGTCTCCCTAGGTTGCTGAGAGTCTCTCTACTTGCTGAGGCTGTCCTTCAACCTGTGATCCTCCTATCTCAGCCTCCCAAGTACTAGGATTACAGGCATGTGCCAACTTTAAAATATAATTTCATATGTTCACCCAAATCATGATCTTATGACTATTTAAAGAAAAATATCTCCATCAAAATATCTCACCAAACATATCTTGTCTACAATTTCAGTGTTTAATTAGGTTCTGCTTTTCTTTTTTTTTTGTACTGGGGATTGAACTGAGAGGTATTCTATCTTCATCCAGGCTATACCCCTGTTCCTACACCCATTTTATTTTTCATCTTTTATTTTGAAACAAGATCTTGCTAAATTCTGAGAACTGGTACCTACAGTTCTTTGTCTTAGTCTCGCGAGTACTGGAATTACAGGTATGCACCACTGCCCCCAACTTAATTAGGTTCATTTTCTAAAACAATTTGATAAACCTTTCTAATGTTGCAAATTACTTCAAAGCTTGATCTTCTTCTTTTTTTTCAGTACTGGGGATTGAACCCAGGGGCATTCTACCTCTGAGCTACATCCCTAGCCTTATTTTTTATTTCTTTATTTTGAAATGGGGTCTCACTAAGTTGCGGAGAGCTTCACTAAGTTGCTGAGGGCTGGCTATGAACTCAGATCCTCCAGTCTTAGCCTCCCATACTGAGATTATAAATGTGTGCCACCATGTCTGGCTATTCTTTGTTTTTGAAACAGAGTCTCACTAAGTAGCTGAGGCTGGTGGTGAATCAGCAATCCTCCTGTCTCAGTCTCCCAAATACTGAGATTACAAGTGTGTGCCACCATGCCTGGCTCAAAGCTTGATCTTCTAACAACGTAACCAGAAGTGACAGAAGTTAAAAATGATATGAAGTGAGGATTGATGGTGAACCCCTGTAATCCCAGTACTTAAAAGACTGAGACAGGAGGATCACAGGTTCGATCAAATGGTAAGACTCTCATTAATCTAGCAAGAATGTTTCAAAATAAAAATAAAGTAGGGCTGGGGGGTGTAGCTCAGAGGTAGAATGCTCCTGGGTTCAGTCCCCAGTAAGACACACACCCACGTGACATGAATAAGATTTATTAGATCCAGATAAAAAATGAAGTTATAGTTCATTCTAAAACTTTTAGGTCTTAAGTTCATCATGTTAGATGTTCATTAATTCATTTGAATATTCACTTATTATTTTCTAGGTACAAAGTGGCATAATGCATGCTAGAAGGAAAAATCGAGAGACATAAGATATGCCATTGTTTTCAATGAACTTTCAAACCAATGAAAGAAATAGACACAAACGTTCTAGGAAATTATTAATTTTAGCCTTTAAGTAATCTTGCAAGCACCATCATTGACTCAAACTTGTACACTTTGATCTCAGTTTGATTTCAGATCTACTTTCCTGGTGAACATATATTTCAAATTTCCATGAAGTATTTTTGGTTGCCTTAATCTATCATGACAAATTTTGTTTCAAAATTCTTAGAACAAACTGGGCACAGTAGTGGACACCTATAATCCAGTACTTGGGAAGTTGAGACTGTAAGATTACAGGTAGATTTGGAGGCCAGCCTCAGCAATTTAGCAAGACCCTGTTACAAAATGAAAAATAAAAGGAGCTGGGGGTTACTTGGGAGGCTGAGACAGGAGGAGCACAGCTTCACAGCCAGCCTCAGCAACTTAGTGAGGCCCTCCACAAGTTAGTGAGACCATTTCAAAATAAAAAATAAAATACGGCCGGGAGTGTAGCTCAGAAGTAGAATGCCCCTGGGTTCAATTCCCAGTAATCCTACCAAAAAAAATAAAAAAAACTTAGACTAATATAAAATATCTATTATAAAAATCTAAGCCGGGCGTGGTGGCGCATGCTTGTAATCCCAGCATTCGGGAGGCTGAGACCAGAGGATCTGGGTTCGCGGCCAGCCTCAGCTACCTAGTGAGGCACTCCGCAACTTAGTGAGACTCGGTTTCAAAATAAAGAATAAAAAAAATAGGGCTGGGGGTATAGCTCGGAGGTAGAATGACCCTGAGTTCAATCCCCAGTACTGCAAAAAAATAAAAATTAAAAAAAAATAAAAATAAAAATCTAGCCTGCGGGGCGTGGTGAACCATGCTTGTAATCCCAGTACTTGGGAGGCTAAGGTAGGAGGACTGCAGTTTCATAGCCAGCCTCAGCTACTTAGTGAGACACTCCACAACTTAGTGAGAACCTGTTTCAAAATAAAATAAGGCTGGGGATATAGCTCAAAGGTAGAATGCCCCTGAGTTCAATCCCCAGTACCGAAAAAAAAAAAAAATCTAAGTAGCCTAATGTTGGTAGTTTTGCAGCTGAGTTAAAATGATGGGATTCTTATGTAATCTATGATTAAGAAATACATTATTAGCCAGGCATGGTGGCACACGTTTGTAATCCCATTACTTGGGAGGCTGAGACCAGAGGATCTGGGGTCATTGCCAACCTCAGCTACTTAATGAAGCCCTCCACAACTTAGTGAGACCCTGTTTCAAAATAAAGAATAAAAATTAAATAGGGTTAGGGATATAGCTTGGAGGTAGAATGCCCCAGAGTTCAATCCCCAGTACTGGAAAAAAATAAAGACTAAAAAATAGGGCTGGGAAGCCGGGCATGGTGGTGCACGCTTGTAATCCCAGCATTTGGAAGGCTGAGACCGGAGAATCCAGGTTCTCAGCCAGCCTCAGCTACCAAGTGAGGCATTCTGCAACTTAGTGAGACCCTGTTTCAAAAAATAAATAATAATAATAATAAAAAATAGGGCTGGGGTTGTAACTCTGAGGTAGAATGCCCCTGAGTTCAATACTCAGCACGTCAAAAAGAAAAAAAAAAAAAAAAAATAGGGCTGGGGATGTAGCTGAGAGGTAGAATGCTCCTGGATTCAATTCCCAGTACTGTCCTCTCCAGAAAAGAAATGTATTATTGTTGGGCGTGGACAGCCTCAGCAAGTACTGAGACTCTCATCAACCTAGTAAGACCCTATTTCCAAATAAGAAAAAAAATCGGGCTGGGGGTGTAGTCAAAGGTAGAATGCCTCTGGGTTCAATCCCCAGTGCTACCAAAAAAAAATGTGTTATTATTATTATTACTATTTTGGTACTGAGGATTGAACCCAGCGGCATTCTACCTCTGAGATACATCCCCAACCCTATTTTTTATTCTTTATTTGGAAACAGTGTCTCATTAAGTTGCAGAGTGCCTCACTAAGTAGCTGAGGCTGTCCGCTTACCCGGATCCTCCTGTCTCAGCCTCCCAAGTACTGGGATTACAAGCGTGCGCCACCAGACCCAGCTTAAAAATGCATTATTATTCAATTAAAATATCCTACATTCTTATTTGCTAAAAATTACTTTTATGTTTTCAGAATTACATCAATCTATTACCATTTACATAACAAGATGGCATTTATTACAATGAATTATTAAGTATTCCTTAGTATATAAAAAATAACAAAACCAGGTGTGGTGGTACATGCCTGTAATCCCAGTACTTGGGAGGCTGAGACAGGAGTATCACAGGTTCAAGGACAGCCTCAGCAGCATAGTGAGACTCTTAGGAACCTAGCAAAACCCTATTTCCAAACAAACAACAATATACACTTTTAGAAGTGATATTACTAGGCTGGGTGTGGTAATCTCAGCACACTTGTAATCCCAGTACTTGGGAAGCTGAGACAGGAGTATCCGATTGACTGCCAGCCTCAGCTACTTAGTAAGGCCCTCCGCAACTTAGTGAGACCCTGTTTCAAAATAAAGAATTAAAAAATAGGGCTGAGGATGTAGCTCGGAGCTAGAATGCCCCTGGATTCAATCCCCAGTACTGAAAAAAAAAAAAAGTGATGTTACTAACCTATTCATAATTTCGGAATCTCTGTATACATTTTTCTTGATGCCACCATAAATCGGTGGGTACAAGTTGGCAAACTAAAATAAAAGATTTTTGTGAATTAACCCTCAGGCCAGTGAAATCCAACCAGTTCCCAGTGTTCCAATGACTATGTTCCTTGGACTTACCTAGGAAACCTCATAGCAGCTTGGGGGATGGACAGACCATAGGAAAGTCACCATCTCCAGGTCAGCTCCTGGCAATGAGATGAATACCAAAGTGAGAGGAGCCAGCAGAGAAATCTTGCAATCCTCAGAGAGGACACTAGAGGAAAGATGCAGAAAATGTGCTGGCCACTGCTGTCCATCGGCCTTCTTGGCAGAAATTAATGACCAACATGTACGGAGCACTCAACAGGTCCCATATGTTCTAAGTATTTATAATGGTTTCTGTTATGGCACTTTCTTTATTTTTTACTCTGAAATCTTTTCTCACTAAGTTCCTGAGGGTCCAGTAAGTGCTGAGACTGGCCTTGAACCTGTGATCCTCCTGTCTCAGCCTCCCAAGTACTGAGATTACAGGTGTGCACCACCACAGCCAGTTAAATACCAATGAAACCTGTTTTTTATTATTTTTTATCTTTGTGTAAGTGATGCTAGGGATCGAGCCCAGGGTCTTGTGCATGCTAGGCAAGCACTCTACCACTGAGCCACACCTCTAGCCCTCAAATCACTGCCCTCTTAGCCAGCACCTTCCACCTTGAACTTTTCATATCAGGTATGTGTCAGACCTGTAGTCACCCAGACCCCTCTGTGGCATTGTAGTATCAGGAATTCAGACAGTGGATAGGCCAGAGTAGGACCAACAAGCTCACAAAGAGTTCTTATGGGGTCCTTAGGGAGGTTCCACATCCCTCCTGTTTACAGAAGTACCGAATATGTGGGGCAGAGCTAGTGTGTTGTTGTAGAGGGGCAAGGAGTCTACACTCCTCAAAGCCCTCCCTGTCTGCTGCCCCTGGATTAAATGCATTCTTTACTTATATTTTGATTTATAGTAGATTTATCAGGCTGTAACCCCAGAGTTAGTACAGGAGCCTTAAGACAAGAAGTCTACTGCCAGAAAGAGTGAGAATATGTCATTGACCTTTTTGGCGAGAAAAGTTTTTTCAAAGGACAATGCCGAAGCAGTCTGCCCAAGATTACCTCTCAGTGGCAGGAAAGCAAGTTCTAGATGCAAGATCCTTTGCTCCTGGACAGTCTCTGTGGATTGCCCTAAACCAGGTCTATCTCTGGCACATCCAGGTCAGGTGCTTTTTTTTTTTTTTCCAAATAGTCTTTCTTCACAGCTGAGCCATCCTTGATCACTCTGTGCTATAAATGCATAAGAATAGACAATTCTCTGGGTGCAGTCATGCACATCTATAATCCCAGTACTTGGGAGACTGAGACAGGATAATGGCATGACCTATACACTACATAAGAAATTACACACCTCTTCAGACTGCAGTTTTCTCCTCTGCCAAACAGATAACAATGATTTACCTTTTCTTTCAAAGTTTTCACAAAATTATATATGTGCATAAAGCCACTTAAGCTTGACAAATGAAAGTGCAACATACTTATAGCTAATACGAAGCTTATTCCCTCAGAAGATCAGAAACTAGTTACCTGTTCTTGCATAATATATAATTAAGATACTTATTAAAAATTAGTTTGGTTGTACAGCACGATAATGACCCATAATTCATTTGTTTGTAAAAATAGATGTAGCTGGAGATAATGATCTAATAGGCATGTTGAAAAGCATCTAGTTACACAGTGTAGAAGACAATGCATATTCATAGAGCTATAGAGGGATAACTTGTTTTCTAGGAATTAAGAAAAATAAGAGGAACCAGGGGTGACGCACATTTGCAATCCCAGTACTTGGGAGGCTGAGACGGAAGGATCACAGGTTTGCAGCCAGCCTCAGCTACTTAGTGAGACCCTGTTTCAAAATAAAGAATAAAATAAAGCTAGGGGTGGAGCTTGGAGGTAGAATGCCCCTGGATTCAATCCCCAGGACCATACACACACACACACACACACACACACACACACACACACACACACACACACACTAGTAAGAGGAAAGCAGAGTAATAGTAGTTAGCATTTAGTAAATGCCTATGATATTCCAAATACTTTGCTAATATATTTTATTTCATTTCATCCTCACAACTCCCTTATTTTCTTTAGAGAAGAAACTGATGCCTAGAGAAGCTAATTTACTGGCTCAATGTCATGTAATCAGTAAAGGATAGAGTTGATTAAAACCTGAGAATGTGGATTGCAGTGTACTTGCTAAGAAATCTAAAAGGTAGAATAAAAAGTAAAATATATAAATTACTTCTGTCATTGTAATAATTAGTTTTTGTAAAAGTTTGGTAGGACATCTAACCCCATAGAACTGAGTTTTTTAGTTTAAGCATTCTCAAGAGTAACAATGCCGGCATGTTGGTGAGTGCCTGTAATCCTAGTATTTGGGAGGCTGAGACGGGAAGATCAATGGTTTGAGGCCAGCCTCACTAATTTAACAGGACCCTCAACAACTTAGTGAGACCCCATTTCAAAATAAAAATAAAAAGGACTGGGTGTTGCTCAGAGGTAGAATGTCCCTGGGTTCAATCCTCAGTACCAAAAAAATAACCAACCTGAAAAAAATATTTTAATTTGGGAGGCCTTACAAAACATCATACAGGCTGGGGGCCGAGGCATATTCAGTGGTAGAGTACTTGCCCAACATGCACAGGGCCTTGGTTCAATCCTCAGCAAGCCCCCGCCCCCCACAATCATATGTACATGTTAACTGTGTTGGAGGGGAAAGGATAGTTTGGAGGTGTTTTGTCAAACCACATAATTGTTTTTTTAAAAGGAATCCTTAGAGTTGGGTGTGATGACACAGGCGTATAGTCTCTGACATTGAGGAGGCTGAGGCAGGCCTGGACAATGTAATGAAACCCCATCTTAAAAAAATAAAAATAAAAAAGGAGCGGGGTGTGGTGGCACAGGCTTGTAATCCCAATACTTGGGAGGCTGAGGTAGGAAGATCACAGGTTTGAGGACAGCCTCAACAAGTAGTGAGACTCTCATCAACCTATTTGAGACCCTGTTTCCAAATAAGAAATAAAATCAGGAGCCGGGCGTGGTGGCGCACGCTTGTAATCCCAGCATTCGGGAGGCTGAGACGGGAGGATCCGGGTTCGCGGCCAGCCTCAGCTACCTAGTGAGGCACTCCGCAACTTAGTGAGACTCGGTTTCAAAATAAAGAATAAAAAATAGGGCTGGGGGTATAGCTCGGAGGTAGAATGCCCTGAGTTCAATCTCCAGTACCGCAAAAAAAATAAAAAATAAAAAAAATAAAATAAAATCAGGCTGAGGGTGTAGCTCAAAGGTAAAATGCCTCTGGGTTCCATCCCCAATACCACACATAATTAAATAAATAAATAAATAAATAAATAAATAAATAAATAAATAAATAAATGTAATTTCTTTAATTCTTTTTCTTTTGGGTGTGTGTGTGTGTGTGTGTGTGCGTTACTGGGGATCGAAGAGACAGTCTACCTCGGGGCTATATCCCCAGCCCTATTTTATTTTTTATTTGGAAACAGAATCTTGCTAAGTTACTGAGGCTTTCACTAAGTTGATGGGGCTAATTTATAACTGATTTGTCAAATGCCTATCAATTTTTCTAAAAATGCATGCATATCAAATAATCCGTTACCTTTGCATTTTTCTTCTTGAAGTTCTCCATCCCGGAGCCTTCTGTTTCAATCTGGATCGGTCACTTTGTCCAAAGCTAATACCAATTTGTCTTTCTTTCTTTCATGCTTCTCTTTGGTTGGATTCCGTTTCCTGGTTCCCATGACGACTTAGTTCTTGGTTTGCTTTCTGGCTCCATTTTGTTCTCTCATATTATTTCATTAGGATTTGATAGGTTTCTGGAAAGGAGACAGGAAAGCACATCCGTTCAATTGCTTGTATTTAACTAAAAGTCCTTAGATCGCATTTTCTTGAGTCTATTTACATTGAGATTTAATCCTCAGAACCAAATGAATAAATAAATAAAAATAAATAAATAAATAAATATGTTTAGGTAAAAGCAAACTTTGATCAACTTTATTCTTTCCAATAGAATTTTTTTTTTCCTTCAGTGTATAAAGCCATTGTTGCAATCAGTGGCAATATAGCAGAAGCGATTTCATCATTAAGAGAATTTTAGGGCCAGTTGCAGTGGCACATGCCTGTAATCTTAGTACTTGGGAAACAAAGACAGGAGGATTGCATGTTTATGGCCAGCCTCAGCGACTTAATGAGATCCTGTTTCAAAATAAAAAATAACATAGGGCTGGGGGTTCTAATTCAAAAGTAGAAGACCCCTGGGTTTAATCCCTAGTACCAAGAAAAAAAAATTAGTACAATATATACTCAAGAAATTATTTTACATTTAATTTTTTGATCAAAAATTAGATAGGAATTCAGATATTAAATAAAAATATAAGGAGGTAAAAAACTAAAACTGGGCACTGTGGAGCATGCTAGTAGTCTTAGGTTGGAAATCACTTGAGCCCAGGAGTGAGACCAAACACCCCATAGCAAAAACAAAACAAAACAGGACAAATGATAGCTACAACTACAACAATAAAAAAAAAAACACATAGGATTTAAAACTAATCACATCAAGATAAGGCAAAAGAGTATGTTCTCCAGTGGAAATGCAAATAAACTAGAAATCTAAGTTGTGCATGATGCCAACAGAAGCCTGCAATCCCAGTACTTAGGAAGCTGAGACCTGAAGATTGCAAGTTCAAGGCCAGCCTCAACAATTTAGCAAGACCCTGTTTCAAAAATAAAAAGGGCTGGGGTTTTAGCTCAGAGGTCGAATGTTCCTGGGTTTAATCCCCAGTACAAGGGGAAAAAAATAGGTATCACCTTATGTCGTTAGTTTTTTTTCACATGGGGTATAATGGATAATGTAATTAAAAATACTTGGCAGCCGGGTGTGGTGGTGCATGCTTGTAATCCCAGCATTTGGGAGGCTGAGACTGGAAGATCCAGGTTCATGGCCAGCCTCAGCTGCTTAGTGAGGCCCTCCGCAACTTAGAGAGACCCTGTTTCAAAATAAAGAATAAAAAATAAGGCTGTGGCTGTAGCTTGGAGGTAGAATGCCCCCGGGTTCCATCCCTAGTACCACAAAAAATAAATAAATAAAACAAATTTGGCCTTTTTATTTTTTGTTCTCAAACAGGGTCTTGCTAAGTTGCTGCTAGTCTCGCTAAATTGCTAAGGCTGATATCAAATATGTGATCCTACTGACTCAGCTTCCCAAGAACTGGGATTAGGGCCATGCACCACCATGCCCTGCTACATTGTTATCTATTTGTGTGTGTGTGTGTGTGTGTGTGTGTGTGTGTGTGTGGTACTGGGGATTGAACTCAGGGGCATTCTACCGCCGAGCTATACCCCCAGCCTTATTTTTTATTCTTTATTTTGAAACCGGGTCTCACTAAGTTGTGGAGGGCCTCACTAGGTAACTGAGGTTGGCCGAGAATCCAGATCCTCCAGTCCCAACCTCCCAAATGCTGGGATTACAAGCATGTGCCACTATGCCCGGTTTATCTATTTGATAGTGTGATATTTAACATTAATTAGTAAGGTTAGTTTATCACTAAAATATATATATATATATATATATATATATATATATATATATATATATATATATATATATATATGTAGTACTGAGGATTGAATCCAGGTGCTTTCTACCTCTGAGTTATACCCCTAGCCCTTTTAAAAATTTTATTTTGAAACAAGGTCAAGGTCTCAGTAAGTTTCTGATAGAATGGCCTCAAATCTACAATCCTCCTGCCTCAGCCTCCCAAGCACTGGGATTCCAGGCATATGCCACTATGTCCAGCCATCATTTAATTTTAAAACAACGAATGCACAAAGAAATATTTTTGTAGTCATACTTCATGTAGTCTGTTCTGTGATGAACAGAGTATAGGGTGGATCCTATGTTCTCTGCCTCTTAGTATTCATGCCCTTGTATGATCTTCCCTTGAAAGTGGGCACAATCTAGCCAGGAGTGGTGGTGCACTCCTGTAATCCCAGTATTTGGAAAGAAAATGGGTTAAAAAGATCTATTCAGAAGAATTTTGTATATAGAAGCATAGGAGGATAAATTTCTCAGCTATATGACATATAATAATTTTTTTTTTCCTTTCTCTCTTCATGGTCCAGTATAAATCAGTCATTCTTCTTTAAAGCTTTGTAGTCTAGAATACAAAGAGAAGAGACTACACACTTGTCACCCAGTACTGTGTGCTCAGCAATCACTGTAACCATAATTACAATTGTTGGACCAAATGACCATAATCACGGCTGTCCAATGAACCACATTATGACTGTGTTTATTGTCTTTCTCATCAGGGTGTCTCTTGACCATTTCCTGTTGTTTGAAATGACTGTACCTTCAAAGTTTGGGGGATTTTTTTCCCTTCATTTTGTTGACTACCATGATTTAAGTGCATGGCCAGCACTGTTGTTTTCTTTTTATTGCTGAAATCCATAACTTAGTATAAGATGCACAATCTGTCTTCTGTCTGAATGATCACTTAGAATGCTCTGCGGCCAGCCTTATCTACTATCATCAACTTTGGCCATGCTTCTTCTACCTGATTTTGAATGAATTGTAGACAATGTCAACTCTAACCATTCTTAGTGCCATATTGGATTTGTCATCTAGTGCTATTGAATATTCTTTACCTTGTTCACGGTTTCCTAATATGTATAACCAATGTGAGGTCCACCACAAAAGGACTTTTAACATACTTATTGTGAACCTTATATCAAGTTATAACAGATAAAGACACAAAAGACCTTCTGTGCTGAACAGAGGATAGGGTGGATCCTATGTTCTCTACCTCTTAGTATTCATGCCCTTGTATGATCGTCTTCCCTTGAAAATGGGCACAATCTATCCAGGAGTGGTGGTGCACTCCTGTAGTCCCAATATTTGGGAGGCTGAGACAGGAGGATTGCAGGTTTAAGGCCTGCCTCAGCAAGTTAGCAAGATACTGTTTCAAAATAGAAAAATAAAACAGGGCTGAGAGTATATCTCAGGGGTAGAAAACCCTGGGTTCAATTTCCAGTTCCATTAAAAGATTGGGACAAAGCCGGGCGTGGTGGCGCACGCTTGTAATCCCAGCATTCGGGAGGCTGAGACCGGAGGATCCGGGTTCGCGGCCAGCCTCAGCTACCTAGTGAGGCACTCCGCAACTTAGTGAGACCCGGTTTCAAAATAAAGAATAAAAAATAGGGCTGGGGGTGTAGCTCGGAGGTAGAATGCCTCTGAGTTCAATCCCCAGTAC
>PVLC010010458.1:0-50335 GCA_004027655.1 Graphiurus murinus | reverse complement strand
GGAGGAGGAGGAGGAGGAGGAGGAGGAGGAGGAGGAGGAGGAGGAGGAGGCAAAAGCAAACAGGGAAAGTACAAATCCTAAAGGAAATGTGTTGTAGTGTGAGCCATAGGTTTCACTAACTAAACTGGGTAAGCATACAGGTCTATGCATTGCAATTACAATTTACAGCCTCCTGGAGTCCCCTTCAGAGTCATTGGAAGCGATGGTGTCTCCAACTGTTTGTTAGTCTTGAAACTGTTCACTGTGTGGTGCACAGGCTGCTTTAACCGTTCGTGATCATCCTTACCTAAGGCCCCTAGTGCTGCCGAGTCCTGTGATGGCATATGCTCTGGTGTCTGTTCCTCAATGAGTCCACAGTTCTCATGGCCCATTGCTTTGAGGATCTGGCACTATGAGGCTGGTCCTAGAAACATGCAACCAGATGAATCTGGCATTGACAGAGGGTGAGTGCCTTCATCCTCTGCTTCCACTGAGCCCCAGTGGGAACACCCTGACCCGTATGTCTCCTAAGCCATCCCCCTGGGGAAGTTCAGATGGAAGCTTTCCACCACTTCAGAAAGCTGTCCAGCCATCACCCAAAGCCCTGTCTTTGGTACCTCAGATTCTCTGTCAAGAATTTTCTCCATTCTACTCTCTCTCTTCACTAGTTTTTGTCTACTCAATATTCTTATGGACATAATGCAAGGCAGACTAAACTCCTTTTTCATATACTTTTATTGGTGCATTTTAATCTCCTGACATAATGAAGTTCAGAGGGACAGGGACATGCATACACCAGCATGTGGTAAACTTTTCCCCAGCTCCTTCACCACACTCTCTTGTGATATTGAGATTTGCATTGATAATATATATAACATCAATAAAAGTGTTTCCTTCATTAATTCCCCCCAAGGCCCTCACCCAGGCCTTATCCATAATCCCACTGAGGTTTCTCCTCCTTTATCTGCAGTCTCTCTTGTATCCTGATTTCTCCTTAACTTCCACGAATGAAAGTATACATATGACCCTTCACTTTCTGTGTCTGGCAAATCTGTAGATAATAATCTCTATATCCATCTATTTTCTGGAAAATGACATAATTTTGTTCTTCTTGAAAGCTTTATTTATGTCTTCATTTTCATATTATTTCTGTATTCTATTCCAGTGAGTGGCCAATTTTGTTTTCCACTTCCCTGGCTCCCTGGGCACCGGCTTCATGTTCTGCCTGCTGTCTGCTCAGCCTTGCAGGTGTCTTCGGGGCAATGGCTCTCAAGACTTTCCTCTCTCCGTGTATATCACCTGAAGAAAGTTGACTTTGACTTTCAGAGTTTCTAATGACAAAAAGGCAAAGAGTTAGCAGAAAAAATTAAAAATAAAAGCAAGGAGCTGGGTGTGGTGGCACACACTTGTAATCCTGGTACTTGGGAGATTGAGACCGGAGGATCTGGGTTTGCGGCCAGCCTCAGCTTCTGAGTGAGGTACTCCACAATTTAGCAAGACCCTGTTTCAAAATAAAGAATAAAATATAGGGCTGGGGGTGTAGCTCAGAGGTAAAATGCCCTTGGGTTCAATTTCTAATGCCACAAAAAATAAATACAGTAATTAATTAAAATAAAAGCAAGAGAAAGTGTTTGGTCCCACTGATGCCAACTACACACTGATCCTCTAAGCTGCTGGGGATGAAAGGCAATGGAATGAAGGTTACCACATTGCCCGCCACTCCAGTGATGGATGGTCATGTTGCCAAGACCATGAGAGATTGTCCTCACTTAGGCAAGACCATGGGAGAATGTCCTCACTTAGTGGGAGGCATTATTTTTTGTGGCATTAGATTATATATATATATCGCTTAGTCTCACAATGTCAGGAAAAGCATTAGAAAATGAAGCATGAAGTGGAGGATCTGTCCATAACTATCTCTCTAGAGAAGTTTATAAATTATTCAAACATGCACCTACCCAACCCAACTAGAACACTTAATGATGTACTTTTATCTGGCTCATGACCACATGTGGTGTGCTGAGCTGTAACTGTCCTTAATTGTGAAATCATGATAAAAATCTGCAAATCCTTCCTGCTACAGGCACATTTCAATCCCTGGGAGAGTTTGTGTGTGGAGATAACAGATATTTTTTGGGTGGATCTTTTTATGCACAGCTTCTCACAATCAAGTATCTTTTGCAACCTCTGATCCTTCCCAAACCTGGTATGAATTGACACCATGCTTCTTTCCTTAAAAATAAAGCTAGGTCTATAAGCATATACATAGGAGGGTAATGTTAGGACCAAACAATGTGTACAGTAAGTATCAGCTTTGTAGCCAAGATAAAGGAACAAATGTATGTATATGTCACACATATGCTTTTTGTTACTAGATAACCCCTAAGATGGTATTATTATGGAGCAGAGCTGTGCCAGGGAGGATGCAGAGGGACAGGCCCTTCTCAGAACCACATACAGGTGAGATTCTCTGGTGCTGCCTGACAGTGTTCTGCCCATGGAGTGCTGGTGGGGCTCTGTAATGTCTGGCATGGGCATCTCTGTAGGCTTTCTGACTGCTTTGTGTTGAAGAATAGTGTGGTTAGTGCTATAAGTGGTCAGAATGATAAAAAATATGAGACAGACATAGCAAACATCATGATTCAAAAAGTAAAATCAGGCCAGATGTGGTGGCACATGCCTATAACCCCAGCTACTCTGAGACTCACCTTGGGGGATAACTTGAGTTCAGGAGTTCAATACCAGCCTGGATAATATACAAAACCATATTTTATTTATTTATTTATTTATTTATTTATTTATTTATTTATTTATAGAACTGGGGATTGAAACTAAGAGCATTCTACCACTGAACTACACCCCAAGTCCTATTTCTTATTCTTTATTTTTGAAACAGGGTCTCACTAATTTGCAGATGGCCTCACTAAGTAGCTGAAGCTAGCTGCGAATCTGCAATCTTCCTGTTTCAGACTCCTAAGTACTGGGATTACAAGCATGAGCCACCACACCTGGCTCAAAACCCCACTTCAAAAATGAATGAATGGATGAATGAATGAATGAGAGCAATGTTCTTATTGCCAGAATGCTTGCCTAGCATGTACAAGAAGAAGAAGAAGAAGAAGAAGAAGAAGAAGAAGAAGAAGAAGAAGAAGAAGAAGAAGAAAAGAAACAAAAAGTTTAAAGATAAGTTAAGGTTTTTAGCAATAAGATAAACAATAAGAAAAAGGACATTTCTGAATCCAGGGTTGATACTCCCATATCTTAACCTTGACTTATAGAAAATACAACCACTAAGAATAGCATTGACAAGAATTGTCACCTTTGGATCAGCCACTGGGACCAACTTCCAGAACAGACTATGGAATTAGAAATAAGAGTGAATGTATTTATGTCTACAAATATCCAGTAGGAACAAGTTACAATAGATAATCAGAGGCAGGAAAATCATAGCATGTGTGGTGACATCCCATTTCCAGTCCTACTGTATCCATCAGCATTCTTGTTGCCACAATCTAAGCATCTGACCACATAACTTAGAGGAAAGAAGATTTATTTTCTTACAGTTTTAGGCTCAGTCCATGTGAAGCTGGGGACTGAGGATCTCAGGGCCTGGCGGCAGGTGGAGAGAGAGCACATGGACTGTGTTCACCTCATGCAGACCAGAAGCAAGAGACAGATCAAGGGGAGGAGAAACCATACATATAATCCCCAAAGTTGCACCCCCAGGGACCACCTCATCTAGCCACATCCTGCCAGCCTACCAGGTACCACCCAGGTAAATCCATTCCAATGGATTTATCCACTTTGTGGATCACAACCCCCTGTTTCTGTCAGCATCCTTCCAGCTACGATCTAAAAGATTGACCGTGTGACCTAGGCAAAGAAGATTTAGTTTCTTACGGTTTCAGGCTCGGTCTATGTGAGATGGAGACCGTGGATCTCAGGGCATGGCGGCAGGAGGCAGACAGAGGGAGAAAACATGGGCTGTGCTCCTCACATCGTGGAGGTGGGAAGAGAGAGAGAGAGAGAGAGAGAGAGAGAGAGAGAGAGAGAGAGAGAGAGAGAGGAGGAAGAGGAACCAAATACAATCCCAAGGCTGCCCCCTCAGGGAACCACCTCTTCCAGCCACAGCCTACCAGCCTGGGTCACCATCAGATAATCCATTGAATTTCTCCACCGCTGCAATTACAACCCTCATGACTCAATTACCTCAGTTCCAAATATTAATAAATGAGCTCTTTAGGGGACATTTTATATCTAACTATAACACCTACTTATAAAGATAAGTGGGTCATTAAACCTAATCCTGAGCATAAATAACATAAGAAGGGCAGGTTTTCAAAGTCACTCTCAATTTAGTGAATGTATATCCAAGAATTCATTAAGGACTACGTATTCGGGCATTAAGGCGTGCCCAAAGTTAAAGAAAGGAGACAATGTCTTACCCAACATCTGCATTGATTCCCACAGTTGTCAATCAAGAGCTGTGGGGAGGGGGAAGGTAGATGTTGCATGCTGGTACTTATAACTACTAGATAATTAAATAGATGGAAGCTAAGCATTATAAATATTCAATATAGTTCAGAAAATTATTTGTATATATAGTGGGATATGAAGAACACAAAGATAAACAACAAATGTAGGATTTTGCTATTGCGAAAGATAGAGGAAAGAGTGAACCATAAGTAGCTGGGTCAACATTCAAAGCTTAACCCACTTGGTTTTCCACAAAACAGGTTAATATATATATATATATATATATATGTATATATATATGTATATATATATATATATGCCTTATGTCTCTGATACAGATATTATTAGATATATAAACAGTTTGGCTGATAGTTAGGATACCTGCAAATTGATAAGATGTTATCTGCTTGCATAATTTTCTTTATAGATACTACTGCTGGATGTTTTGGCAAACTAGACCTAATTGCTATAAATACAATTAATCAAAATTGTATTGCTATTGTCATCCCTAAAAGAGATAAAGATCTCCAACACAAGTCCTTTTGGGTGGACTATCTAGAATATCTTTCAAATCAAACACCTCGTTTGTCAGAAGAACAGTGATTGCTGATGACTTATCAAGCGACCTGCTCATTCCAGGTTCCAGAGAGCAAGGAGAGCAGGGTTTGCGACCTGAGCTCCAGTGAACTTCCATGAAGAGGAAGTGACAATACTGATTGCTTCTGATTTAGCATCCTGACACCATGCTGTGTCGGACAGCAGGGGCCGATCAATTTTCCAACGTTGCTACTCAGGTATTTTGTTTTGCTTTGTTGTCTGTTTTATTTCCAGAGGCAGGCCCATTTCTAAATGACACATACAGTTACAGTTATATAATAATCACTTTACTCCATATTAATTTCTAAATCATGGAGATTAGCTACAAATAGATAGCAACTACTTTGCAGGTCTGTGATATGTGAAGGTGGTGTGAGGATGCATGATAACAACTCCAGGTGTTCACCAGGAATGATTTTGAGTATCACAATATCAGTCATGTAGTGTGAGCGGGTCCCTGAGGGCTCACGGGGTCTTGTGTTGGAGCTAGTTTCTCAGAGTGGAGAACTGGGAGGTGCTGTTGAACTTTTAAGAGGTGGGGCCTGGGCCACTGAGGGTGCTGACCTAAGAAGGAGCTGAAGTAGTTCTCCTCGGGCTCTGGATGCTTCTCATGAGAGAGTTGTCATAGAAGAGCAAAACTCTCATCAAGTGACCTCTCCCTCTCGCATGCGCTTCAGCCACCATGATGCCATTCTCTACAGAGCCCTCCCTGGAGCCACATCGATGTGGGCACCATGTCCTCAAACACCAGAACTCTGAACTAGGTAACCTTCTTTCTTTATAAGGTTCTCAGCCTCAGGTATTTCACTGTAGCAAGGGAGAGCTGATTCATGCAAGGTGTTTGCTTCTCTGAGCTTAGTATTCACACCCATAATAAATGAGTATTAATAATTACCACATGAAATCATTCTGATAAATGATTAGATAGGACATTGAAAAGTGCATGGAACATAAAGACATCTCCAAAGATTATGGATTTCCTTTTCTTTCTTCATTTCCATCACCCTCTGTTCATATGATCTATTGAAGACGTAAATTTTCAAGCTAAACAACTCAGAGACTTTAATCACATGGAAAACCATGACTTGGCTTCTGATTGATAACCCATGCTGTATTTACAACATGTACATCATACAAAGATGTGTGCATGCACATACATCCATTGTGTGAACACAGTTTTGATTGATAGGATTGATAAAAGCACAGAGGATCTACTGTAAGGAACAGCCTAGTAGGACAGAGGCAGCTGTGGCTTTCTTTTTATCAGAAGGTTCCTGAATACTTTAAAAACACATGTTTGAAAAGTGTAGGCATGCTGTGTATCATGGAATTCACACTGTGTCAGGCATGCTTGCTAGAACTCGGAACGAGTTGCTTTGCTTCGCACATAGGTCTTCTTCAGCATCAGTGGGTTAATACCAGCAGAAAATAATCATGTTCTGTCCATCATTACCTTTTAAATTCAAACTGTGCTGTCAAATTCCAAGTCACTTATTTCATAGAATCTCTACAAAAAAAAAAGCCTTTATAAATCCTCACATGGTTTGTTAAAATGATATTTCATTTAGCATAATTAGTTGATTATTTTATATACATCTCCAGCTATAATACATAGAGAAATAGACAAAAATAACTTGTTTTTTTGTTTGTTTTTTCTTTTTTTAATTTTTACTGTACTGGGGATTGAACTCAGGGGCATTCTACTTCTAAGCTATATCCCCAGCCCTATTTTTTTATTCTTTATTTTGAAACAGGGTCTCACTAAGTTTCAAAGTGCCTCACTAGGTAGCTGAGGCTGGCCGTGAACCCGGATCCTCCGGTCTCAGCCTCCCAAATGCTGGGATTACAAACGTGTGCCACCATGCCTGGCTCAAAAATAACATATTTTATACCTTCCTTCCTGACTGCTTTTCTGTATATTTTCTTAATATCATGATTAGAATAAGCATTACCATCGCTAGTAAATCAATAACATAATACTTTGTAATAATATAAAAGTTTCTGTTTCAGTTGCTAATTTTAAATCATTATAATATTAATTTTTATCTTAATTGTACTCCTAATAATATTATCAGCAATATTAATCTATATTTTATTATATAGTATAGTTTTGTTGTTGCTGTTGTTGTTGCTACGAAACTGGGGATTGAACCCAGGGGCATTCTACTTCTGAGCTACAACCCCAGTCCTATTTTTTATTCTTTATTTTGAAACAGGGTCTCACTAAATTGGGGAGGGGACTCACTAAGTAGCTGAGGCTAGCTGTGAACTTGTGATCCTCCTGGCTCAGTCTCCCAAGTACTGGAATTACAAGCCTGTGCCACCATGACTGGCAATGTAATTGTTATTACTACAATAATTGATAGCTCCCAGTAGTTATAACATCCTTTACTAGGATGATGTTTTAGAAATTTAATTTTGCCACATTGATGAATCTTTTACTGAGATTTTATAGGTTGATGATAACAAAATTAAGACAAAAAATCTAGGTTTCTGCTCTCTTAGTTTTATATAATCCTTAGAAAATCATGTTATTCGTAATAGAATCTTTGTTTAGAATTCATTTTTGTACCAAAATTCATGAATATTTATTAAGTCAATACATCTCAAATATTTAAAGCATACAAAACAAAGAGGAATTGAAGGAATTTTTAACAAAAGGAAATATTTAAATGAACAAATTTCTCTGAGATCTGTCTTAATTAAGAAATCAAACCTCCCCTTGTCTTCTATTTATTCAGTAAGTCATGGAAACAATAAACACCTGTATTCTTTTTTAAAAAAGACCCTCAGGAAATTTAACAAATATAAATTATCAACAGGATTTTTGCCAACCAAAATGTCTCTTGGAAATTAAACATGCTCTTTTTCCAATCTACAAATGTATTTGTTCTAGACAGTGGGCTAAATCAAATGATTTCTCAGGTAGAGAGCTGCCAATTCACATTACAAATGTTTCATAGAAACTTCTGAGCCTTTTAGGACTATTGGTACAAAGGAATGTCAGGAATTCCTACCTCAAATTTTAAACAATACTATTTCATGGTAAGCATTTCCCAAACTACCTCAAGACCCAAGCGAAACTCTCTGTTTCAGACTATGTTATGAAACTGTCTTCCTCCTTTGGGACCAAACTGTACAACAGGGCGATAACTCATTTCTATTTGAGGATGTGATGGGGATGTAAGAGCATGTAAATAAGCCTCTGACTCCTAGCAGGTGCTCAACATATTGGTCACATTTTCAGATGGGTTTGGAATCCAGTGAGAAGCACATCAGGTAAGCTTCCTATCTCTGAGACAAAAGATGCAAATGGCTCCTATGGCAAAGACATGGTTATCTAGATTCAACCTTAACCAGGAACAGGAATGTTTGGTTTTGTTCCTTATTACAACTCCAACTCCAAGATGGGTTTTCAATGAGGAACTGAATTCCCTTTATGATTTTTAAATAAATATTATTTTCTAGGGAAATATTATTTTGTACTTCAAATCTCCCTATTTAGATGTTAAATATAGGAAAACTCTACTTCTATCCCTTGGACTAATATTTACCTTGCCTAGAAACAGGAAAACCTACTTTATGGCCAAGCCATTAGATCTTTCCAAAGTAAATCATCCTTCTTATCAGATTAGATAAAACATGATTTAAGAAGTCAGAAAAACTGTAAGAGCACACCTCTTCCTTTAGGAGCATGTTCTCTTGAATGATTTCCCCTATCAGTTATCACTTCAAATACTAGGTGAAAATGTGATTCTCCAATAAAAGGTACAGGAAAATGAATCACAACCAAACACAAAAGCATTTCTGAAGGCAGAAATTAAAATGAAGTGTAGATGCTTCACTAGAAGCAAGGAATAATTTAGAGATATTTTCATTTTATGGTTCTAAACTAAATTAACTTCACATATTAGGTGTGTCTTACTCTACTTACCACTATCATTAATATTAAAACATCAATTAAATGTTGTCAAATGGCTGAATAACAAAATGAGCAAAGAGAGAAAAAATAAGTTTAAGTTCCTGCCTCTCATCTATAAGCTTATACTTTTTACTTCTTCTATATTACTGATTCAAATATTATTACTTGTAAGATAAAGCAAATATTATAGAATAAAAGAATCCAACACAGATCTGTAACAAGCTTATTTTGAGAGATGTTATGTTTAAATTAATAGGCAGGAATTGAACCCGACTTTCTCAATTTGCAATAGTCACTTATTTTGTCTTTGATCAGACACTGTCATTCATTTTGTCCCTAGTGGTTTTTCTCCATTTTTCCAGAAGAAATTATGACCTTGGTGAACTCAGAACACCAGTTCAGCAGACAGCAACTAGAACAATCTACAAAGAAAGAAAAAAAAACGGTCTCCATGCATCCAATGGATGGTAACTGGACACAGAGGGGCTTGGAGCCTTCAACCAGCATGCGGCATCCTGGAGAATGGTCATCCTCTTGTAGCTCTCTGCATCTTGCTTGGACCTCTCAATGATGACTGTCTAGGAACCAGCACTGAGATAGAGCTTATGCTTAGACACTGGGTCATGGAAGCCACAGGTAGCCAGTCAAGTTCACCAGTCCATGAGCCAGATTGGTAGGCAGATTCCTCAGAATGCCCTTCACCTGCTATTTATCTTTTTTTTTTTTCAGTACTAGGGATTGAACTCAGGGGTGTTTTACCTCCGAGCTATACCCCCAGCCCTATTTTTTATTCTTTATTTTGAAACCGGGTCTCACTAAGTTGCGGAGTGCCTCACTAGGAAGCTGAGGCTGGCCGCGAACCGGGATCCTCCGGTCTCAACCTCCTGAATGCTGGGATTACAAGCGTGCGCCACCACGCCCGGCTGCTATTTATCTTTTAATTTTTATTTACCTGCTTTTATTTCCATTGTATACTGTATATTTTATGAAATACTTTATAAAAGAATTACTAGAAAATAAAGAATTTTTTAAATCCCAAAGACATACAAACTGTATCCCAATAGTTTAATGACTCCTTTTTGTTAAATATAAGCCAATGAAAGATAACATAGAAAATTTTTTAAACATTACAAAAATTATGCATCTCGTTCCTTGAAAGTTTGCTTATTGATGATAAATATAAAGAAATGCATATGTGCTTGTAAATTTATCATCATCATTCATTAGTAACTAAAAAATTATAATATAAAGTTTGATGGCCCATATTCATGCACATATATGAACTTTTATCAAACACTGACATTTCAACATTTAAAGTTTTTAATATGACCAATGAACTTACTTCTTGCTTATTAATCAATCTAATCTAGGTTGCTTTAAGAACATGTATTAACACAAAGTAATATGTACCAAAACTCTTTATGCTTTATTTTTTATACATTTCATACAGGCACCTTTGTTGTGGCCTTTCAGAAACATGTTGAGAAGAATGAAAAAGCAACTAAAAGTTGAAGCAATTGCTACAAGGACCTTTATTTTTAATTGTTATCAAAATAAAGAAAAGAATGCTGAAATTTCAGAATTTATTTCAATACATTAGTAGCAAGTTAAAATTTTTCTGTAAAATCATATTTAAATGTAAATTATCAAGCAGTGAAATAAATATTTTTCATTTATGAATTTCTGATATGTATATCTTCTTTTGATGGAAAATTATCTTCAAAGCATTCTATCAAATTCACAGAGTTTACTAGCAATTTCCTACAGACATGCAACATCAGTATAACCACTGCATTGATCCAAAATGTTTATTAAATTATGAGACATGTTATAACCACTTGCAGAAATTCTATTATTCAATGGTTTTAACTTTATTCTTTGATCATATTTTATTATAAATATTTAATTCCTTCTTGGCATTGATATATTTAGATTAAAAACATGTATGACATCAGAAAATATATTGCATCCAATATTCAACTTTACATTTATTATCTTACAAGAACTCTGAGAAGCTACTTGTAGTTAGATCTTGCTAGAGGAAATTTTTCCCAAAGATAACTACCATGCCTTTGCATTTAATAATAATTATCGTATTAGCATTTTCTCAGCTATAATTAAAGAACTTGCCACATGACTTAGATGAAGGAAGATTTATTTGCTCAAAGTTTTCCTTGGAGATATTGGATTTCGGACCATGTGAGACCGAAAACCACAGATCTCAGAGCATGGCAGCAGGAAGTAGAGAGAGGGAGAGCACAATGCCTTGCTCCTCACATCATGAAGGCTGGAAGCAAGAGAGTGAGGGGAAGAGGAACTATGTATAATCCCCAAGGAACCACTGTTATATTTAGATATAAAATATCCCCTAAAGAGCTCATTAGTTAATATTTGGAGCTGACAGAAGTGAGTCATGAGGGTTGTAATCCCAGCAGTAGTTAAATCCATTGTAAAAGAGTTATCTAGGGTGTGGCCTGGGCTGGAGGGGTGTGGTGTGGCTGGGGGCGAGGGCTAGATTGTATGTGGTGCTTCCTGCCTCCATGATGTGAGCACAGCCCATGTCCTCTGCTTCCTACAGCCATGCCCTGAGATCATCTGTCACCAGCCTCACATGGACTTAACCCAAAAGCACTAGAAGAAAATAAATCTTTTTTCCTGTAAGTTACACTGTCAATCTTTTAGATGCAAGAGTGCTGATCAGAACACCTATCTTCTCCAGCCACATCCAGTTCCCGCCTCCAGCCATTAGAATGGATTTATCCACTGCTGAGATTACAACTCTCCTGCCCTAACTCTATCAAACCTGAGTATTAATAAATGCATTCTTTAGGGAGCATTCTGTGTCTAACTATATCTAACTATAATAATTGTACAGATCCATTCCTACATTACAAATTGACAATAATAATCATCTCAAATTGAAGGTATTAGACTTCATAAAATTCACAAATCTTACTATGGTGCTACTCATACTCTTTAGCTTTGCTCACTGTGGGGCGATTCCTCTACTGATATATGTTTTGGTATAACTCCATCATCTGATTGATGACCCACAAGATTTACCTGACATGGGTCACTGAACATATCCCTACACAATACTTAAAACCCAAACCACGATTGATGACAACACAATACTTTGCAGTTTTGAGTTTGTTGTCTTCATCAGAATCAGAGTTATGGAGAAAAATAATTATCCTTCATTTCATCATTATGCTAAAATAACACATACCCTGAAGGCCAGAGCAGCATTGTCTATGCTCTCAGAAGGTTGCAGGAAATGTGTAGTAACCCCCCACCCAACTTGTCCCCAGGAGCTTCTCTGATGTCTCCCATTGTGCACACTTAGCAACTGCATTATATAAAAATGCTATGTGCGAGAATCTCAAAGCACCAATGTTGAGATGTGAAATACTGAACATCTGTTCTGTTAACTCTTTAATGTAGTGCCTTTTCACATCAATCTTTGATATTTAACTTACTTATTTTTGTGTGCTTGTAAATATCGTCTACATTTTGATGGTTTGTTTCTTCATTAGTGTACCTCCAGAAATAAATTTTGACCCCAATTGTAGTTTCAAAAAACACTCAAGTCATGAGGATTCCTACTGACAAAACTAAAAGGAAGTGTAAAACTAGGAACCTTATTACAAATTAATAAATTAACAAGGCTAAAGGGCAGAGAAAAGGAACTAACCTAAATAACTTTGCAGAACAGGACTTGGGCATATATATGCTGAAATGCTGAATCTAAAGACATGAAGGACTACATTCAAATACTGTAAACTAGTCTATAAATTTATTTCATAACATTATAAAAGTTGGAAATTTAAAATTACTCTACATGTGTGCTAGGGTTGACAAAATAGGTGTGAACTCACAGAGAGACAGTCATAGATATGACTAAGGGTAGGTTCATGTGTGTAGGTAAGTAGACATGAGAGAAATTTATCATATTTATGGCTTTTGCCCAGTACTTAGGGAGAAAGGAGAGATAATCAATTTAAACAGGTACTGCAGCTTAGATGACTATTGAAAAGTGGTACCAAAAGGCGAAGATGGTTTATGATTCAATTTAAATGGGCTGTCTAGTCCAGACAAGCTGATAGAGACAGCAGGCAGAACAGAGGGTAGTGGGGAGTATGAAAAAGAGGGATGTGGGAGCTACTGCTTAACAGGTACAGACTTTCTGTTTGGGACGATGAAAGGTTCAGGAAAGAGTGGTCATGGCTGTTTATACAACACTGTGAGTGAACTTAATGTCACTACACTGCACATTTAAAAGGCTTAAAATAGTTCATTTTCTATGTATTTTGCTTTTAAAAAATCAGGGATAAATGAAAAAATATGAATGAGATTTCCACTAAAGAAATAGCACTCATTATTGACTGGAGATTGATGGGGTTGATGGGTACGGAAGAATTTTCAACACTGGACGTGACACTTGTACTTCTTAAAGATTTTGGCCAGTTTGTACTATGTAAAACAGCTTGAGAAAATTCATATCTATATACAGGAATCATAATCTAAATTGATGATTGAAGAAGGGCCAGAATTTTCTCCCTTGGTTGAATCCATGCAATTTTAAAACTCTATGAAGATCCAAGATCTGTTTGCTGAAACCATGTTGGGGGACCCAAGGCTGATTTCAATGTTATGCACTGAGAATACTCAATTATGAGAAGGAAAACTTTGTTGGGTTACTAGGTCAGGTACAGGGAGAAGTTCTCAAATGGCCTAAATGTGAAATCTGGAGATTTCATATTTCAATGATATGGCTGAGGGTAGTATGGTCATGGTTCAAATGCAAAATTCAAAGTAAACTCAGACATAGTTGCTTCACTGCTTCCTGAAGACATAATTAGAATTGCTATTATGATGCTCTGCCTCTACAGTTCTGTCAACGTGAATAAGAACCAAGCCAGCCCTTTTCCTAACGGAGACAAACCAATCACTCTTCTGAAGAATAGAATGGCTGCATGAGAGAACTGCTTCCCACAAATTCCATTTTTATCAAGGCATGTTGGTTGGGACCCAGGTGGAGTGTTTATGGGGACTGACGGTTGAATATCGAAGACGGAGTGCTGTGGTGTGCATGACTGCCTGAGCCCCAGGCCCAATCTAATTAGATTATAGAAGAAATACAGGAGGCCATGGGTAACTGAAAATCATAGTAGACTTAGCTCATTGCTTCTTTACATCTTGTTTTGTAACCAGCCAAGCACACTTTGCATTCATGTAGAATCCACTTTTGCATCTTTGTCACAGGGATATCTAAACATACAACTCACTCTCAGAGACCAGGGTGGGCCAGATTTGCTCCTGGCTATTCTTAATGGTAAATTGGTGCAATTTGTTGATGTGTAATTATGATTGCCTTCTTGGAGAGAGAAGACCAGGAGTTTATGAGGACCACAGTCATCTATGTGATCAAGAGGCTACAGAACAAACCCAGCCTGAACTCAATATCCAGACCAGTTGGAGGAATTTTGGAAATCTCATGGAACAAAACAACCAGGAATATCCTGAAAATAATTTATTATCTCCATAATCTACTTCTGAGGATGAAGCCACTAGAGTCTCAGGCTTGTTTGTACTTGGGCAAAGCCACATCATTGCTCTAATGAGTATGTACTTGAGGCCTGAGCAGAGACACCAAGTAATGCTTACTTACAGAGGGCTGCTGAGGAGGCAGTGGAGCTGTGATGTAAATATTCAATCACTCAGGCTCCTTTTGAAGTATCTATAACCAGAACACATGCAGACTGGAGCCACTAGCAGAGATCTGGTACCATGACTCAGCAAATCCACAGGCATAGCCTGATGCAGATGCTTGATATAGCTGCACTATAAGACAATGACTAGCTTACTCCTGTATTTTAGGAGACTATTTCTACCTATATAATGACATCAGATAATTCTGAGACCAAATGCCTATCAGGTTAGAGAAATATTTGTATAGAAAAGAAGGAGCCCAGCAGACCACACTGATAAAAAGGAACTGATTTATTCAAAATCCCAGACAGTTTGAAGCAGTGTGGAAAGTTTGTCTCATATGTGAACAAACAGCTTCATTGCTGGAGGAGCCAGTGATGGAGCCTTACAAAGATCTCCCTGACCCTGCCAGCTGGTACAAAGCTATAATCATTTCCTTTTGAGACAAAATGGCATGTTTGCTTCATTCCTAAAAGTTTCTGGGTTGAAGATCATGTTGCTCTTTAGAAATCACCCAGCAGAGATGTGCTCCATATACTTTAAGACTCCACTTGACCTAGGAAGTGGTGAATCTGCACAATGCCTGAAGCTGAGAACCATGTACTTAGTGGTGGTGAAGAAAGAGGACTCGGAATACCAGAGGCACTTGGGCTCATTTGTAGATGCACAAGTCAGTGGCCCAAAGATTTGCCACTGTGATGGGGCCCCAAGGAGACTGAATGATAAAAATCACCCAAAATCAATTCTATGGGGATTTAAAATAAAATTAAGACAATTTTTGCAAGTACTGGTTCAGAAGAGGATAGAATGCAAAACCAGATAGCTCAGTCAAATCTTACAATTGGGTTCATTCAGTGAGCATGCATGTATGCTCAGACAGTGAGAAAATGGAAAAAGTGATTGCACAGTCTTCTTGCTAGTAGTAAAACTAACGTACAAGGAAATTGAACTCAGTAACATTTGGAAATAAGTTATCTGAGGATGTCATTAGGTGGAACTCCCAAGGACAAAGGGCTATTCATAGCTAGCAAGATAATTTAACTGAACATAGGTGTGTGTGTGTGTGTGTGTGTGTGTGTGTGTAATGTGCACACACACGCACACACACACACACACACACACACACACACACACACACACCCCTATACCCATAGGGTGGAATATGCTGGGGTTGTTACAAAAGTACTTTGGCTAAAATCGGCACATTCTAATTTAGGCTTTTCCTATTCTGTAACAAAAACAAAAGAAATTAAAGAAAGTATGAAAAAGAAAATGTAATAGGAGTCAGGCATGGTGGCGCACGCATGTAATCCCAGTACTTGGGAGGCCGAGACCGGAGGATATGAGTTCATGGTCAGCTTCAGCTACCTAGTGAGGCCCTCTGCAACTTAGTGAGACTCTGTTTCAAAATAAAGAATAAAAAATAAAGCTGGGGGTATAGCTCGGAGGTAGAATGCCCCTGATTTCAATCCCCAGTACTGCAAAAAAGAAAAAAAAAAAAAAAGAAAGAAAGAAAATGTAATAAGGATATTTATGTAGTTAGATGGGTATAATTCCTTTCATCAAAACATGTACTTAAAAGCTACTAATGTATAAAATTGGATAAGAAAGCATAATGGACATCACATATCACATTTACCTTCAGAGAAGTAGTCTTAGGAAAATTGGAGTGGGGAATTAAAACAGGTGCTTACAAAGGCCTGAGGAGCTTGGCTAGTTGACTAAACAGGGATGATTTCAGTCAGAAGGACGTATTCAACACTTCATATTTTCTATTTATCAGATATGTTCTTTCTTTTCTCTTGATCAATTCTTAGCTCGGGGGATTAGGAAACATGAATTATGCTATCTACAAGGTTATACTACCCCTGCCACTGAATGTACTGGATATATTCCTATTAATAACTCTTAGGCATGTATCTCAATTATAATGAACTATATTTCCTTGCTTTCAAACACTCTGACATCTTCCTGAGGATGGAGCCAAGCACAAGCAAAGATACAATGGTGTTGTTATATTTGTATAAGGAGTATTATCATGCTTGAATTCATTAAAATTCATTGAGTTTTAAAATATAAATAAAAGTTATATGAATTGGAAAAAATAATCTTTGATGTTCATAGATGACATTTGATAAGTGCAGGATACTTCTAAAATCTATGAAAGAGCATTAGAATTGATAAACTAGTTTTCTGGTAGACTAAGTATAAGATAACTATTTCTAAAGTCAATTAATTTCTATACATCAACAAAAAAGATTTGGACATTTAAAAGGGAAAATTAGAAATCTATTTACTGTAGCAACTGAAAATACTAGGTGGCTAAAAATAAATCTTAATGTAATGTGATTTTTCTATAGATGTATTTGGAGTATTGTGTTTAAAGATATTAAAGTAGACTTAGGTAAATGAGATATATAACATTCATGAATAGGAAAAGTCAATATCATGAAGTAATTCTGTACAAATTTATAGTTACTTTTAATGCAAATTTAATAAAAATTATCAGGTTTACTCACAAAAGATGACAATATGTTTCTAAAATATATGCAAAAGAACAAAGGGTAAAGAAATCCCAGGGATTGTTGCAATAGCAAACACATATACCAGTGGAACTAGTGACAAAATGATAAATAAAAACAAATGTGAATTATGACAGAATTACTACTGAAAGTCACTGACATAGGACCTAAAAATATGTTCCTAAGTTCCTGCCTTCAAGTAGTGGAGTTTCTTCTCTTTAAATGTGCACTAGAGATAGTGACTTGCTTCTAACAAGTCATATTCATAATAAGTCAAACAAGAGACTATAGTTCTTTTGTTCTCTGTCTTGCATGACTTTTCTTGAGGGAAATTGGCTTTCTTGTTACAAAAACACTGAAGAATCCTTTGGGAGAGTCTCCTGTGGTGAGTAAGAGAGCCTTCCTGCCAATAGTTAAATGTCAAATCTTGGGTTGATTGTCACTTCAGCCAACAGACAAATTCTATCTCTGCTAGTTACAGGGCTACTTGCAAATATTTGATCATCTCTTTCCTTCAGGGCATCTGGTGGAGTTCACTGCTTTTCGTTGGAGAATGGCCATCGTGACTGTCTTTAGGAAATGAAACATGAATAGCAGGGTTTCGAGTCTGTTCAGTACAGAAGCTTGGTGATCCTAAATGGACTTTGCCATGCTTTCTTTGACTTACTACTCAGAGCACAGCACATTCTAGAGGACGACACTGATCATCTCAGGTTCCAAATGAGAAGGAAGACAAATTTGAAGAAAGCCCCCTGTTAGCCCTTGAAGGACATATAGTATGCAGCAAGTAACATAAGGAACACAGAAAGTGTTACAGTTAGTTTGGTTTGGTTTCTTTTTATGTGTATAATCATCTTGTCTGTAATTAGTAACAATTTTATTTTATTCTTTCCAATTTGGATATATTTTATTTCCTTTTCTTGCCTGATTTCTGTGGATGGAACTTCCATGTCTGTATGGAGCAGCACTGGCAAGAGTGGGCGCACTTATGGGATCACCTTGTTGGTGATCATATAGGAAACACTTTCAATATTTCCCATACATTATGATTTTAGTAATGGGTCTTCTTCCTGTATGTGTGTGTGTGTTGAAGTAAGTTCCACACATACCTATTTTGTTGATAGTGTTTATTGTGAAAACCTACTGAAATATATCAAATGCTTTTTTTTTTTTTTTTTTCGGTACTGGGGATTGAACACAGGGGCATTCTACCTCCGAGCTACACCCCCAGCCCTATTTTTTTTATTCTTTATTTTGAAACCGGGTCTCACTAAGTTGTGGAGTGCCTCACTAGGTAGCTGAGGCTGGCCGCGAACCCGGATCCTCCGGTCTCAGCCTCCCGAATGCTGGGATTACAAGCGTGCGCCACCACGCCCGGCTTCAAATGCTTTTTTGTAATTCTTAGTCATACAATTTTTTTTCATTCTGTTAATGTACTCTGTCACACAGATTGACTTTTACATTTTCAATCATTCTCTCATCCCAAAGATTAATCTCACTTGATTATGATATATATCATTGTAATGTACTATTGTATTTTATTGACTATGTCTTTCTCTTGTTTGATTGAGTCTCCTGTTAAGGGTCTCTATTGATTTTTCTTAGCTAAGTCATTGGGTTCTTGGATTCCAGATTTTTTTTAATGCTTTCTGTCTTTGTTGAATTGGTTGATCTTTACTTGTTTTTTCTGTTTTCATTATTCTGCTGAGTTCTCTTATACTTCATCGAACTTCTTTAGAACAATTATCTGGTCAGAGAATTCATAGCCCTCCATTACTAGACATTTACTGTTACTTGACATAATTTTGTATGGATATTTTAGATTTGCTTTATTAAGACCATCAATATTGGGGGTGGGATGTATACAGGGACACAGTGGCACTAAGTGTCATTGTACAGGATGTCATTTCCTGGGGCAAGTGGTGGTTTGGGAGCAGGGAGCATGATGGCTTAGTGGCTCAGGTATCTAGGGTACACAGCAGCAGCAGCTCTGTGGCCACTGGTGATGAAGGCTATCGGGACACATGGTGGCTGGAAGGGCTGTTGCAGTTCCCAGCAGTGCCTCTGGATTCCTCAGTGAGGATGTCTAAATAAATGGGAGCCAAACTAGTAGTAGCATCTTCAGAGACTGACTTCAGGTTCCTGCTGGATTCTGGATGATGCACCTGTAGTAGTCCTGATTGGATAGCTTTGGTGGAGGGTGTCAGCTCAGGAAGCTGAGGTATACAAAGGAAGAAACTTCAGGGCTTTTGACTGTGAGTACTGCAGAGGGTCCACAGTGGACATGAGGGCTGTTGAAATCTTCAATGGTGAAGGATGCCAGGGTCCTTTACGGAGAAAAACAATTGAGACCACAACAGCACTTGCTTTCTATCCACATGATGATACTCCTACCCTTCTCTTTGTTCCTAGCTACTGACAAATGTCTTGGCTATGCCAGTGTTCCCAGAGCACTGCATGGGTTAGTGCCAACTGTAAGTTTTTCAGGTAGTGCCTTGAAAGGCTGGGGAAGCTGGTGGCTTACCCTGTTCTCCTCTTGCTGATGGGGGGGTACTTGCAGCTGAGGAGATTCCTCTCAGCACTCAGTCATGCCAGTCTGGGGGTACAATGGTATAGGGAAGATTAAATAGTTCTTTATGCTCTTTCTGCAGCATTCTCAGCTGTTGTGTCCTACTGCATTTCTGCATCATTTTAACAAGACTCCTGAACTTTCCCCAAAATATTTATGCTCATGCATGAGCTCTGCATTTGTGTATGGGGGGGGGGCATTGGGCTATGAAGGCTGAGATCTAGTCTACCACCTTGCTGATTTCACACAGCATATTTTATTTGATCCCTTTATCAACATTTTTAAATTCTACAATGTGCAAGCATTCCGCTGGAGTATAAGGATGCCAAAATGAAATGTATCACCTTCACTGACCTTGAAGAAAACAGAATGGAAATTATGGTCACTTTTTTCTAAGTTTCTTCTTTTTTGGTAATCTTTATGCACAAATAATTGCCTATATTAGAAGCAGAACTTTGAAGACCTGGGGTTGAAATTAACAAATGCTGTATACAGAGAGGCACTGGTTCATCTTCATATTTAAATAAAGATGGCTACTAACAAAAAGTTGTATTTTTAAATTTAAAAAAGAATAAAGCAAGTACTTACCTTTGGGTAGGAAAACAAGACAGGGTATGACCTTTTTATTGTTAATTTCCTATCTGCAGTTTGTTTTCAAGCCAAAGCAGTACTTTCTGCTTTGATATTTAGCAGATCTCAACACAATTTGTATAGAAACTTTCACTTTTCTGTGTAGGCTTAGTGGGAATTCTGGGGGCAATAGGATAGAACGAGGATTCTTCCAGGAATATTTAAAAGTTAGTGAAGAATAAAAATAGTATTACCATCTCCTACAGATGTTTTCCCATGCCTAATCAATTCAAATATCATGCCACATTGATTTGAAATAAGCTATATTACTAAATGTACTCAAAGTTCTTTCAGGAGTCCTCATTTAATTCTCTCATGCTTAGTTTCTTTAGTCCTGCCTGATACACCTTGCTGTTCTGCCTCCATAGTCAGTGCCTATGTGATTTCTTCTCATTCATTGCTGACATTCCATGATCATGGACTTACTGGACTCACTCACTGGTTTTGTACTCTAAGAACATCTCTGCTCTACTGACCATGCTGTGTTCAGAGGCAGGGACTTGAAGCATTACATCTGCAGAGAGGAATGCAGGGTGGGGGCAAGACATCTTGGCAAGTAAAGAATTCACAGGTCATAGAAAAACCCAAAGAGCAATTGTTCCAAAGTTGCATTTCCCCCTCTTCCCCTAGACAGTGCTGAAATCTGGAAACTTACTATGAAAAACCAATAGTATACTGTAATAAAAGCACATATTTCAACTGAATGTTTAGTGTCAAGATGTCCTTTAGCATTTAGAGTGATTTTGAAGGCATGTAATGCATTTAATACAATATAGGAGAAAACTGGTTTCTGGGTTGAAAATTTGGCTCTTTTTTTAAAAGGATATAATTTTGTCGGTGCATTATAACCATATATCATACTGAGGCTTAGTGTGTTAGAAACATACATAAACATAGCACTCAGTGCCTTTCCCTCTGGCCCCTGCCCCTCTCCCCTCTCCATTCATAAAATTGAAATTGGTATCAATTACTTCACGAATGTACCTAGGATTGTGTCAATTGATTATTTCAGCACCTCTTCTCCTTCCCCAAATTCCCTTCCACTTGTCTACTGGCATCTTTCCTCATTTATTGAAAGTCTCTTTTTTTCCAGTTTCTTTTTTATTAGCTTTATGGCACTAGGAAGTTATTTAACCTCTCAACTTTTCAATTTTCTCCAATGTAGGGATAATAATGACTGTAATCCAAAATATTTCTCTAGAATGAACTATCCTCAGTGTGCTGTGATGCTGAGTGAGATAGTAAGAAGAGGCTTCAAAATGTCAATTTCCTTTACAAAGTGGCTCACCATTTCGCATTCTCACCAGCAGTACATGATATAATTAGTTGCTTCATGACATCACCGGCATTTAATATTCTCAGGATATGTTTTGTAGTAATTTTTATAAGTGTATCATGATATCTTGTCATGGTTATAATTTATAATTCTCTAATGATTAATGATGTTGAACATTGATCCATATGTTGGATTTTTTGTGTGTGAGTCTTCTTTAGTAAGTATGTATAAAAAAGACACATAAAACAATGGAACAAAATAGAAGATACAGAAACAAATACATACACTTAGAGCCAACTGATTTTTGACATAAGTGCTAAACACATACATTGGAGAAAAGACAGACTTTTCAACAAATGATGTTGGGAAAACTGGTTATTCATTTGTAGAAAAATGAAATTAAATCCCTACCTTTCACCCTGCACTAAGGTCAACTCAAGATGGATCAGAGACCAGGAAATTAGACCAAAGACTTTGAAATTGCAAAAAGAGGGCACCGGACCAACACTACAACATGCAGGCACAGGTAGAAACTTCCTCAACAAGACCCCCAAAGCTCAGGAAGTTAAAACAAGAGTGTTTAAAAATGGAATGGCATTAAATTAAAAAGTTTCTATTCAACAAAGGAAACCATCAAGAGTCTAATGAGAAAGCCTACAAAGTTGGAGATGATCTTTGACAGCTATTCCTCTGACAGAGGACTAATAGCTAGAATATACAAAGAACTTAAAAGACTTAATACTAAAAAAACAAATAACCCAATCAAGAAATAGGAAGTTGAACTACATAGACACTTCACAAAAGAAGAAAGGCAAATGGCCAATAAGTATATTTAAAAATGTCCAACATCATTAGGAATCAGGGAGACACCAACTACACTGAGATTCCATTTAACCCCAACTAGAATGACAATCATCAAGAAGTCAAACAACAATAAATGCTGGTGAGGATGTGGGGGAAATAGGAACTCATACACTGGTGGTGGGATTGCCATTTAGTGCAATTGGTATGAAGATATGTATGGACATTTATCAGAAAACTGGGAATGGATCCACTATATCACCCAGCTATGCCACTCCTGGTTATCTTTCCAAAGGAACTGAAATCAGAATGTTATTGTGATATATGAATATCTATATTTATAGCAGCACAATTCACAATAGCCAAATTATGGAACCCACCTAAGTTTCCATCAACAGATGAAGGGATTGCAAAATTATGAGATATATATTCAATGTAATTCTACTTAGCAATAAAGAAGAACAAAATGATATCATTTGCAGGAAAATGGATGAACCTGGAGAACTTTATGTTAAGTGAGATTAGTCATTCACAGAAAGTGAAGATTCGTACGTTTCCTCTCACATGTGGAAGCTAAGGAGTAATCTGGATAGCAGAGGGACTTCAGATAGTGGAGGAGAAACTTCAGTGGAGCCAGGGAGAAGGTCTAGGGGAAGAGAGCTGGTGGCTCTCTTCCATTGATGTTATGCCCATATGTGAGAATACGAATGCCAATTTCAGTATCCTAGATGGGGAAGGAGGAGTGTAGAGGGAGCTGGAGGAAAACCCACCAAGTGCTGTGGGCATGTATGTTAATCTTAACCATGAAATGTATTATAATGATACCTAAAATTCCCCCCAAAAAGAAAAAAAAAGTCTTGGGGTCAGAGTATAGTATGGAGTTTGCTTTTCCTGCGTTTGACCCCAGTATAAAACACACACACACACACACACACACACACACACACACACACACACACACATACACACACACACACACACCAAAAAACAAAGAAAAATATTTTTTAAAAGAGTTTTGCTGCTTTTATATTGGGAATTTCTTTTTCTTACTGTGTATTTTAGAGAGATATTTACACATTCTGAACAGGTGATTGGCCAACATTTTTCAAGTTGATAATTTGTTTATCTTTTAAACAGGATTATTTGCAGAGTAGAGATTTTTAATTATATGCTGGACTTGGAAGGCTGAGTCAAAAGGATTGGAGGTTTGAGACTAGCCTCAGCAATTCAGTGAGAGTCTTGGGAATTTAGCAAGAACTTGTTAGAAAATAAAAAAAAAAATAATAAAATAAAAGGGGCTGAAGGGTGTAGCTCAGAGGTAGAAAGTCCCTGGGTTCAATCCCTAGAGCCACCCATAAAAAATATATCTTTAGTTATGATGTAATCTAATGTGTCATTTTTCTCTTTTATGGATCATGCTTACAATGTCATTTTAAGAACTCTTTACCTAACCCTATGCCACAAATACTTAATCATATTTTCTAAAGCTTACATAGAGTTTTTACATTTAACTTCATGATACATTGTGAGCTAATTATATGTAAAGCATAAAGGCATATGTGTTAGTCTCAGGAATGTTTTTGTTCTTCTATGAATGTCCAATTTCCCCAACATCTTTTGTTGAGAAGACTGTTTTCCTTTCACTGAATTGCTTTAGTGCCTATGTCAAAAATCAGCTGACCCTCCTGGAGGGAGGAGCTTGTGGAGGCCTGTTTCTACATTCTCTTTTCTGTACCCTATTTTCTGTACTACATAAATGCTTTATATTGGCTGCCATAAAACTATAATTTGACATTTTTTCATACATGCATTAAGTTCCTTGATTATTCTATGTTTTTTTTCCTTTCTGGGAGTTTTATTTCCATATCAATTATTATTTTATTAAACTTTTGATGTACATTTTTCTTGTTTGAGCTTCCCTAATACAGCTGAATGGAGTCAGGACATAAATAAGTAGTTGAGCACCAGAAATTCATTTAATCATGAAAACATTTGAATACCACCGATTCACAGAGGCCATGATAAATCACTAGCGATTTACAACTGAATATGAAATAATTATAAATTATTTCAAAGGAGAGAAACAATCTTAATGGTATAATTAATTGACAGTCTTTATTTTTTCTTAGGAATTTCACTTGAAGAAGTGGATGAACTGCTGATGGCATCGTGGTTTCTTACCATGTCGGGGAATTTTAATGACCTATTAAGTGTTAACATTTATACCAGTCAAGAAAAATATGCTGTACTTATATAATTAAGCAAAAATACATTAATCAAATTTAATTATGCTTTTACTCATTTGATATATGATTACTCAATTGCATGGGGTTCTCAGATTTAGAAAGGACTAGAATTATTTGCGAACACATATCTTTTCCCTATGCAAAATTAATGTGCACCTTGTAATGGAAAATTTCAAAGTTGTTATAGTTCTTGTGAAAATAAATAGGATGATGTGCTAATAATGCCATTAGCTGACATCTGGCAATTACTTACTGTGTATCAGGAGCCATGCTAAGTGATAAATGAGGGTTCTCATCTAATCTCATCTCAACTAATCCTCACCACCACTCTTTCAGGTTGGTGCTATTCTTATTTATACACCATCAATGAGAACACTGATTGTTCTGATTTATATAACTAACACTTTTCAGAAACTAACCATGAATACAGTCAGCCTAATGAAATATAATTTTTCCATGCATTTTAAATACCTGGATGACCCCTGTTCTTTGTCCTTGTTTTTCCTGTCTCACGCAAGGGTGTTTTGTCACTAATATTTGGTCTAAGGCTTCAGCACTCAGACACAAGCTCTACTTGTGGTACTCAATGTGACTGAAGCAAGGACTTCACCACTGTGGCAGGCTACTGAAGTGTAATCCTCCGGTGGCCCTTAGGACTCTGATTCACATTGCACTTACACCATAACCAATGCCCTTCACTTTCTTCTTTTCCTAGTCTGATGTCCTGCTACAGAAATCCTTGAAAAGAATGACTTACATATTAACAAACAATTTCATCTCCATCTGTAACATCATTTAAAACTGCATGTTTGGATTCCAATGGAGGCTTCGAGAGTCAGCTAAATGTGAACTCTGAAGCCAGTCCCAGATTCCCCTGAAAGTGTTTTATCTTCTTCCCCCACACTTTGTTTATGTCAATTGTTGAGCTTTTCTAGTTTTGCAATAGGAAGATTAGCAAGATGTTTTGCTGTCACCTCTCCATCCTGTTTCATCTCTATTTATAGTACTGGAGGCAAACCGAGAGATACTAGCTTGGTATAAATTCAAAATACACATTCTCAATGATTCTTGAAGGAAAGAAGTTGCAGATCTCAGAGAGCCAGGGATGAGAAGGACTGAATAGTCTTTCAAGCAGTAGTAAGGGGAAATGAGGAGCAGAGAAGTAAGTGTGGATAGAGGACCAGAGCAAGTGCAGGTGACTGGCCACCCCTTCTCATTATCTCCAGGAACAAAACTGCTTTCTCCCTCAAGCACTTGCCTTCTTCTCTTGGCCACACCAATAGGCTCGAGCCATGCAAAGGGGAGGCTGCTAGTAGCTGCATTTTCGTGCTCCAGGGGGTAACTCTTGAGCAATGAAAGATCGACACCCAGACGCCTCTGCATCCCGATTGGACAAGTGAGGATTGTTCTGCTTAGATCCTGGTGAGATTCCCAACATAAAGTAGCGTAGTCCTTAATGCACATGCCATGAACTTCCCGTTTTTCTCACCTCACTTCCCAATAATTAGGATCATCTCTTAAATGAATTACTAGACTTTAAATCCTTACCCCCTGATTAGTTCCTACAGGAGCCCAAGCTAAGACAGGCACCATGGTGAATATACTGAGCTATAAAACTAATCCACCTTGATGTGTCAATCCATAAAGCTATGCATTTTTGTGAGCTTAGGACAAAAGCTCAAAGCTTATCAGCACAAAAAAAGGTGAGATCCATAAGATCTGATGAGCCCAGGACCCAAGCGAGTAGCTGATTGTGCTACCTATGCCACCAGGGAAAGAAAGCTGGTAATATTTCCTATCACGTAAAAACAAATTGTATTCCTGAGATCTCCAGAGAACTCAGCCATTCACTTACAGATTTTCTTAATAGCCATTTGCAGAACATTTTAATAGCATTACTACAATGAACACTAGGAAATGGTTGCTGATTAATTTAAAAACAAGCTAAATAGTTAATTTGGAAATTTCTCCATGACCATTTCTGCCACCATTAACCAGCTCTGTGATTTCTGTCAAGTCAGTTAATTTCACCAGGTTTAGTTCCTACACATGAAAGTCAAAGACTACTGGATGCTTATAAAATACCCAGATCATTGTTTGTAACAAGTGTTCAAATATATTTCTTGAGAAGTATCAATTTCCATTATTTCTGAAAAATAAGTGGCAAAGTTTCTTACGAATGCCTTGGTAGGTAGTAGAGTTCCTGTTTGAAATCATGGGTTTTGATACATGTATTCCCTTCAATGATAGCTTTTGTATTATTACTGACTTCCAACTTCTATTTGCCGACTTCTATTTGCAGTTCTGCTAGGTCTGAACAGAAAAACATAAGCCCTCATTCAATCATACAAAGAAGGCTCTTCATTCATCACTGAAGCTTTGCAAGGTGGAAATCAGCAGGCGTTTGCCCTAAATCCAGTAATGAAGACCAAGACAGAGAAAATGCTTAGCAATATAAAGAAACTATATTTGTGGTTGAATTTATTTCACATCTCCGAGTCATTGCTAGTACCTGATAATTTTTTTTTCTGTCATCACTTCATTTTTTCTTATGGAGCATTCATTGATTTGCAAATATTTTTTCAAGCACTTTTGTTAGATACTGTTAACATCGTAAGGGATAAAGTAATGGAATAAACCAGAATCTTAAGGAATGTATGATCCACATCATACATTATGGGAAATAGTTACATAACATACTAGCATGGATTTTATAGTGAGCTGTAGTGTTTAGGGACACATAGCAATGGTGACAACTATTTCAGTTCAAATGGGTAGGGAAAGTCTCTTTGAGAAAATTGTCACTTAGTAAGAAGAAAATGAGGAAGTGTGAAATATTAATGGATTAAAGGTCCTGGTCAGTTAACATATAGGGGTGAGGGGTTTGCTGAACTCAGATGAAGGGACATTGAACAGACATGAGGTCCTTGGGGTTTTGTCTGTGCAGTGAGGTTATATGCATACAAATTTACAAATGGCAAAGCAAGTAGAAACTTGGGTTGCCAGAGACAGAAACCCAGTAGCGAAAGAGAAAATCATCAGTTTGTAGAAGGTGAAATCATGAAAAGTTTTACAAAAGGAGGTGTAAAGAGTTGAGGTCTGGATTTTACAATCATCTGGTTATGGGAGGGTATTGAAGTGTATGCTCCACATAATAGATTTAATGAATTATAAGACACAGAAGGTGAGCAATATTTCGTTTTGGTTGGAGGATAGGATAAATGAAAGATAATAAGGGAGGAACACTTTTATATTATTAGACTGAAATTTTGTAAAGCACATAAATGCCTTTATTCACTTTTGTAGCAGTAGAACCTGGAGAACAGGTTGAAGGTTCTCAGTTGAGTGCAAGAAAGAGTGTTTTGGAACTCAGTCTTTCTAAGAGTATGGCTTTGGTCTTTCTCTAGAATCCACTGCTTCTCACATTGCCTTTTCAGTCTCAGCTTCCTCTGTACAAAGTGGCAGTCCTGAACCAATGACTTCCATTGTTTAAGGACTAATCACTCCAGTGAGTGAAGACAAAAGGAAGACGTTTTCAGATATTAAAGGAACAAAGAGTTTCCTTTCATGTTTTCTTTGTAAAGAAACAATGAGGATAATCTGCAGCACAACTCTTGGGAAACACATCCGAAATGGATGCCATGCTTGTCCTGGATACCCACTTAGAAGAAAAGATAGAACTGGGCTACTCAACCTACAATGTTATGTATAGAAGAAACATGGATTGTAAATATAAACTCAATATGTAATCTTTTTTTCCAAACTGTAAAGCAACCTGCAAACACATGTCTATGTCTATGTCTACATGTATACCTGTCTGCATGTATATACATAGAGCTACTTCATCTCTGTTTCTATCTATCTATAAATTAATTCTTGACTCTAAATTTGTATTGTTTCTAATTTCCTTTAAAAAAAAAACACCCTTATTTTCTTTCACTTTTGCAAGGCTTAGTTTTTGCATTATCAGAAGGCTAGAACTAATTAAAGTGAAAGTGCATGTATGTGTGCATGTTGGATGTGTAGAGGTCATTATTCATGGGATCAAGCCAATTAAACCAAGAGAAGGTGGATTGGAAAATTCCCTATGAGCATTAAGACCTGTGAAGGGGGAGGACATGGTGGTGCCTAGTTTGATAAAACCCAACATAGTATTAAAACGAATTTCTTGGCAATGGCCAATACTTTTGACAGATTCTAAGGGGTCACTAGGGTTGAAAAAAGGCTCTAATTGCCACCTTAAGTCAGAAAGTCAGATATTCTGAAAACCCAATTATTAACCTTGGCATTTCTCTGGAATATTTTGGGGCAGCACACTCAAAGTGCAGTTGGTGAGCTACCTGCTATAGTCACTTGCAGTTACTGTTAAAAGACATGACAGAACTCTCCACCCACATACACAGCTGAGAAACTGCGTAAGTTTCCCAGTCAATTCTTAGGTGTGCAGAAGTTTAGGAACAACAACTCTAGACATACTACCAGTTAAGATTTACAATTATATCAATGTGTTTTGATTTTCTTTTGTGGGTTTTGAAATCATGATAATTGTAATTAAGCTACAATTTCCTGTACTTTAGAAACTCTTCGATATTGACTTGTCTCTTCATCTTTCATCAAATAATTGGTTTCAGCTAGATGGACCTAACAAATAACTCTTTGGGTTCCAAAATGCGGGAAGCTGTACTCTTCGGCATAGCACCTGGGCATTATTATAATAATTTTTTTAAATTAAGAAAAAAACAGACATTTCTGACAGCCAAACACTATCACAGAAATTCCACGATTTAGTCTAGCCTTGGTTACAGAGAGTCACAGATCCCACTGATTCAACAGAGTTTCTAGTCTTTATTTTGAATATATGCACATATTTGCTTCAAGACTGTTTACTTTAGAGCAATGTCCTCAGTGGACAGTCATAGCAAAAGTGGTTGTGGTCAAAGATGGCCAGCAAAGCTCCAGGAGGAAAGAAAGTGTTCCTTTATTTCAGAGAGAATGGAGCCTATCAATGCCTTGATATTGGACGTTTTAAACTCTAAAACTGTGGGACAATACATCTGTGCCTTTTTAAGCCATCCAGATATGGTACTTACAGCAGCCCTGGGAAATGAATGCAGATTTCATAATAATAAGGTCTATTTATCAAGAAGATAAAGACATTCTTATTGAATCACAGCTGATAATGAGGCTTCAAAATAAATGAAGTAAAATATATATACATATACACATACACACATATATATGCATATATTTGTATCAAAATTGTGTGCATAACAAAATCAAAACTCACATCAAAACAGTAAGTTCTTACGTTCTGTTTCTAAGCATCACCCTGAGAAGTATACATTTATTTTATTATCATATATACATATATATGATAGAAATAAAAGGAAAACAAATCAACAAATCAAAAATTCAATTAGAAACTTCAACATTGTCTTTCAATAATTGAAAAAAATAGAAAATGAGAAAGCATATTTGGTTCCTAAATAACACTACTAAACAATTAATTAAGTTGTCACTGAACATTTCCTTCAACATAAAATGTGCAAAAACCTGTAAAATAAAATTAAATGTTAATCTTTCCTCAATTGTCATAAAAAGTTAGTTAACTATGAAAGTTTTCTCAAATTTATATTTTGTCATAATTTTATCTTAAATGTTGGTCTCTTTTGTTACTTATATGCTTCAAACTGATAAAAATATGTAAATGAATAAAACATCAACAGTATTTTCTGATGAAAACTTGTAAATATAATTAATATATCAAAATTGTGTGCATAATAAAAACAAAACTTATATCAATACAGTGAGTTCTTACATTCTGTTTCTAAATATCAGCCTTAGAAGTATACATTTATTTTATTATATAAATATACAGATTCAAAATTTCTAAAGTAAAATATTAGAAAGTGAGTTTTACATATAGATGGTTTGCCTGAGTTTGAACTGAACATTTTACTTAAGAATTTAATATTGAGAGATAAAAGAGTAGATATCTTCTTTAGTAGAAACAACTTAATAAGGTTCTTATATATAGATTAGCAAAATTATTCTCCAAATGTTTTGGGCATGAAACAAATAACATTATGATAAGATAATCTAGTTACGTAAATATCTACAGTAAAGTGTGTGTGCACATATTTATACTTTTTTTGTTTGTTTTGTTATGTTCTTGGTCTGGATTATCATGGAAATTCCAGTATCTTTAAAATTTCCATGACAGCGTGGAGTTCTCTGTCCTCCTTAAAGACTCCCCACCATTCATTCCTTACCAGGGTCCTTTATTTCCCCTGAGCATTTTTGGTAAAGTATCAAGGAACATAGGGCTGCTAAAATAAAAATGCATTAGAATTAAAAAGTAAATGTCTGCCTTTGGCCCCCACACCTGCTTCCTGAAGGATGGGTCACTGTCTCTGTGTCCCTTCATGATCCTGAAAGAGTCTCAAGTCAGGCTGCCTGCAGTGGTACAATATTCAGTCGAGCCAATGCCCATGGATTTGAGATCCAAAGGAGGCAGTGTACTGATTATCCTTGGTGGTTCTAAAAAGGGTGTATTTCCTTTAAGTGGCAAAATAAGAGAAAGAATACTTTGAATAATAAGGCGGAGGTGGATAGACGAGAAACAAATATTATAGGAGTCATGATTAAAACTCACAAAGACTCTACAAGATGAACACACTAGTTAAATTCTTCACATCCAAGAAGAAAATTCTAAAACATCTATTTAAAGGCCCGTTTTTGCATGTCTGTAGCTAAGAAAGAGAATTCGGGAGTGCAATTCACTTGAGAAAGTCTTCTTTTAAGTCACAAAACATCTTGGAATGTTCCCACATTTTCTGTGGCTCTAACAGTAAAATAAATAAATAAAATAAAAAATAATTCCTCATCTAAATGACAGAAAGAGGTAAGATTTTAGCAGATGTCTATACAGAATGCAACATTTAGGCACCCAAATTATCCTTTTTACATTTTGTCCTGGGCACCAAGGTCGATAGATAATTATTCCTTCTTCTATTCTGGAGTCATAGATGAGAAAGAAGATTGTGTTTTCTTACTGAGAAAAAGAGAACATGCTTGTGGACTGGGAGGAGAGTGTTTGATTCCGGGTTCAATGACCCAAAAAAGGGAAGCATGTATAACCTATCACTTTTCTTCTAGTAGATCTGTCAATTTTTTAAGTCTTTAAAAACATGTAGTAACCCGTGAGGACAATAGATGAAGAGGTAAGTTAAAATTCAAGGTGCGCTTTGGAGAGGGTGGAGGTGGGAACCTGGGGTTAGGGGGGAAACACACAGGGAACAGCCCTTGAAGGAACCCTGTGCATTTCTAAAGAACACTTGGAAATAAAATGTTCTGCCCCTCAGGCCTGCTTCTGAACCATATATGGCAGAGATGCGTGCTTTCAGAGTTCACACACCAATTCCAACTGGTGGCCTCCACACACACTGTGCTCTGCTCATTCATTTGTTTACTTGCCCATTTGCCACGCTGTGACTCCTATCCATTTCTTGTCCTGTTGCAGGGCTTCGTTTTGCAGTTTGCCATTTGCACTCATTCTTAAGCTTCTTTGATGATTCTTGGTTCTAGTACTGTTCAAACCACCCTTCCTGCCCAGTACCATCCTGGCATATCTTCTTGTTAGCTTTGTGCAGTCAAAGCACTCCATCAGGATCTATCCCAATGGTTGAACCCCAGACCCAAGGGAGTACCAAAGAGATAGAACTCTTAAATCAAGAATGACCTGTAGGTTGCTTATGAGATGCCCAAGAAGCCCAATGAATGGATCTCACAGGATTGATAAAGCTGTCAATGTTTGTGTCTCATACGGGATGTTAAAATATGGCTAAATTGAGGGGAGGGTACTTTAGTTAAATGGTTCTGACACATACATTTTCGAATCTACAGTGTACAGGCTTAACAAGGGCACGTAGGCTCATCAGGAAAGATGTAAGTCAGTGACATGAATTCAGGCCATCCATACAATTCTGCCTCTGAATTGACTTGCTCAAAAGGCTGCTTCCCAGCTTTGAGCCCCTATAGCCACCAGGGCTTCTCCTTCCTGACTCAATCACCCCTTCCCATTGCTTCATTTGAGCTTAGGGGTTCTATTTTAAACATTACTTCTAGAAGTCTGACCTCCACTTAAAATTTTCATTTCGTAAATTACTACTATGTGTACTCTGCCTGCACCTGTGTCCATAAACACAAAACACAATTGATGTAGGGAAGTATTTATTAGTGTGCTATGTATGCTAATATATCTGAAATAGCATAAATATAGGGTAATAATTGAATTAATTATCACACATTTTTCTCAGAAATAACCATTAAGACAATGTGTGCAAATGATTTGAAAAAAACTATGTTCTACTGTAATAAGAGAAAGAAAGTATAAAATGAGATATATGGAAATTTTATAGCTATGTAAAATAGGCATAGAAAGAGTGAATGAATGAATAATAACTTGGTAGAAGTATTACTGACATTTTTATTTTACTTCCAAAATATTTTGCATCAAACAAATTTTGCTTCTAAAATGAAAATAAAATAACAATGAATTAGAAATGAAATATTTAGAAATAAAAATAAAAAGAAACTGCTGGGTTGGCGGTGGGGGGGGCATGATTCTGTTTCCTTTTTTTTTTTTTACTGTAAAAATGTTCAAGTACAAAAAATAAATAAACAAAGTAGTGTAGTGATCTGAGAAACTACAATAATATTTAGCATTATTCTCTTTGCAGTTACTGCAAGCATCAGACTTGTATAATTTCAAGTATATGATTCTGTTTTCACTGATGCCTCTTCAAAAAGTATTCTATTCTTTTAGAAATATCTTCGATAATATTGTCATAAATATTCTATATATTCTATTTAAAAGTAGGAACTGTATATAATAGAAATTATCAGAAGCATTACTAGACATAAGCTTTAGCAAGATCCAAACCAGCATGACTGAAATCCTATGTTTTATACATCCTCATGACCTTTGATGGAAACAAGAAGTCAGCCCTAAGCAATACTTCTGGTAGAGCAATAGGCAAATAAATACCTCCCCTCACTTTCTTGCCATTCTATGATCTCCTCAAAAGGGTGACATTGGCTGAGTTCTTCTGGATTGCATAAGACCAAGGGGCAATTGATTAAATTCATAAAATTAATGCAATACATAAAAGTATGCAATCCGTGCTAGCAATACTTACCAGACAGAATATGGGGGCGGGGGTTGTTTTGAAGGGATAAGTGGAAGATTTGCTTCAAAATTGCTAATTTCTATTTTTTTTTTTGAATACCTACACAGATAATGTTGCTAAGGTTCCTCTCAATATCGCATCCCAGATTTGACTGACTCCCTCACCACACAGGCTGCTAAGAAACCACAGGACGGCCTCTCAGGACTCTCTAGGGCCTACTGCTCTGAAGCATTTTAATGTGAGGAGCATGGTTATGTGCTTCCTACAGGTGGAGAAGAAAGGGGTTCAGCTTCTGAACACCAGATATAAAACACCAAATATGATACTTTTCTGATGCTATAGATCCGGAAACAGATTATCTCAATCACTGGATAATAATGGAGGCATACAAAAGCATTCACTGTATAGGAATATGTAGTCCTGGTGAATCTCAAATAATCTGTAGGTGGCCTACATGCATTATGCACATATATAATTGGTGTATTTCTTCACTACTTGATTTTAACATCCATGGATGGCCCTTGCCTTGAAGAAATAATTCCTTGAGGATGTCACAATTCTCCTATTCTACTGTTATCACAGATGATTTTTACAAAATTCACTAGACTCCATTCTTACCTACTGGAGCTACTTGGATTCTTCAGATAAAGGAATTTTTTCTCCCTTTAATTATCAACTTTCAGATTACAGTGCTAGAGTAATAGCCATCTCCAACAGTACCAAATTATTGCTTTTTGCTTTCTATTTTTAAAACAGCATTCATGTTTGAATACATTTTTGGGGCAAAAGGTTAATGAAACCCCTCCCCCGTCTGCCTGAGAATTTGACCTTCAGTTAACTTCTTAACTATGTTTCCCTGGAAACAGATAAAAGAGGGCAAATTACTAAGCAACGGTGTTGGTAGTACAAATTACCATTCATTAGTAAGTTGCATGTGGACTGTAAGAACAATACCTGATGCGAAGCCATAACTTGTGTTTTCCCTGAGTAAATGACTGTGGGGACAGAATCCTGTGGGTGCTGTCTAAGGAGCTGTTTGCTCTAAAACACCAGCCCTGTGGGGAATGTGACATCTGAAGCAGGGCAGCTGTCGCCCCTCCTGTGCTGGTCTCACCTGCATGCACACCTGGGCTGTCTGATGGATGCCTCTAGGACTGGGATCCAGAAGGAGCATCACTCTGTTGGCAAGCTATGATTCCTGTCTTATATCCTCCCCAGCAGATGTGTCTATATATGGCCTGTGTTAACGCCAGGACGCTCAGTGTCTAGTGGATCCTGAAAAGACCCTTTGCTGGCCCTTGCCGAGCTTCCTTGGATTGTGGCACAGTGGGATTTCCAAGTAACACCATACGCTTTCCCTGTCCAGATGAGGATTGGATGGCTTTGAGAAGTTCTGTTTCCCTTTGGTGTAGAAATACATTTAGAAAAATGAAAGATAGGCTTGTGGGAAGTGTATTACTACTGCAGGACCAGAGATTCTAGGCCTTTTGTGTAAGTAGAAATATATAATTTTAAAAACCCCAGATTCATTATAATAACTCCAGTTAAAATCTAACATTGGGGGAATTTGACATAGCTCTTTAGTATTATGATTTAGATCTCTCTTTTACTGATAGTATTACCCTAATGACTTATTTGCGGTGAAATAATGACAACAATAATTCTATAGACAGTAAGACTACTGAATACAGTGTAATTTCATGTTACTGTTCTTTCCTCTGTAGGCAGCTCACCAAGTTGTCATAAATTTTGTACAATTTTCTGTTACATGAAATAATTCTTTATTCCTTGAAGTTATCATACTAGTTTGATAGATAATTATGTTCTTTTTCTCATTTATGTCCAAGATTTTCTTCATATATAAACTATTTTTAGGTAGGTAAAATATTTTTGTGTTTCAAACTATAAACTGTGCTAAATATGTATACTCAAAAGTGCACACCAGTCTTTTGAGAATACATCAATTCAATCCATTTTCTTAGGCAAGAGTAGCAGAGTAATTAGGTAGATTAACTCTGGAATCAGACTGACAACCATTCGACTCCCAGCTGGTCAATATATCCTGGAAAATTATTTAACGAGTCTATTTTATTTTTCTTATTTTTTTCAATTAAGATAATAATACTTAAGAACTAGTGAGCACAATAGTGTGAGAAAATATCGGTGTAAATGTTAAATATGAGTACAGTGTATAAGCTCAATTTATATATTCATATATGCTGTATGAATATAGATATTACATAGTATCTGCTATATGCTAAAACATGCAGTAAATGACATAAAATGGAACAAAACTCCAATATACTGATTATATTAATAACCAAATTATTAAATCAATCATTAAGGGGGTTTAGCTGGTGAATTTGAATGCTGCAAAAGAAGTTCTTGGAGAAATAGATTATTCAGATGTTATTGTTGGTAATTGACTGAATTAAGGTTGTTCTGAGGAATGTGGAATTTCCATGTAGGGGAGTGATGGGAAATAAGTATTAAAATAATGGAAGGAATACAGAGCTCTTACCACTTACATGTTCCTAGCAAATGGCCTGGGCCATATTTTCCAGGCTCTTCCTCAGTCTGTTGGTCTCTTCTGGCCCAGTTGAGGACTAGCAGGGTTTGTGGCTAATCTGACTGCACTGGCTGCAGGCGCTTCTCCCCCTGCCTGGTAAGGAGGGCATGAAGTGGCACTTGGTGCTATAAGGTTGTCCATACTCAAGGTCCTATTACTTGATACTTTTCTCCCAAGCCATTACTTAACCCTCATACAACTGATTGAAATGTAGGAGAATCTCATGCATCTTAGTAAGGTCAAGAATGAAAACAGGTAACAAAATACCTTGACTTTAAAAATTTAGAAAGGGATTTGTCATCAATACTTCTTTTTGTTTAATCTCTGTGCAAAGGATGGGCCAATGAGAGAATAAAGATAACACTGCCCAAGGAAGGGAGCCTTGATTTTCAGAGAAATCAGATGTTAAAACAGAATTCTTCCTGACCTGAAAGTGTCAACAAAATAATCTAGAATGGGGACAAAAGGAAGAAAAGGGAAAGGAAAGGAGGGGAAAGGAAAGAAAGAGAAGAGGAGAGGAAGGTAGAAGGATATATTGAGAAAAAGAGGGAGTTGGAAAAGAAGGGGAGAGGACTAAAGAAAGGAAGTTTTACTTACTGGTCTCAGCTTCTATGTTTTAAAAAGGATTAATATAATTTCACACTTCATGAGATTATGTAAGAATTGAGTGAGATAGAGAAGCTATGTTTGTGCTATTGTCACTTTGCTAACTTGGAAGTATAAGAAGAAAGTAGGGAAATCTTTCGGAGTGGAAGTCTTGGACACAAGAAGCTGAATGAAGCCATCCCTTGAAAGGAACAGGGAGAAGTTATGGAGATCAGTGCTCAAAAAATTTTATTCAGATGAGGAATGTGTAGGTGTAGAACTTTGGTCTATTTCAGAAGAGCCTCTTCTTAAATAAGTGATGACAACATGGGGTGTACATGAGCTTGTATCTCAGGAAAGACAAGTTTCTTCAATGTTAAAGTCAGATGAGTCTTTTCATAGAGGAAGAGTTGGGTACAGCATAGCAGAGGGGTTATGGGGTATGGAAGGATGGCATGAGTGCTATGTTAACAAGAAGAGATAACTTGTCAGTATTCTATCTGAATTTCTTTACTGCTTCTTTCCATGCCAACAAGTTGTAGGGAACTTAGTCCTACAGCCACACCCAGAAGATGGCGAAAGTAGAGGACTAAAATACAGCATGCCGCCTGCTCAGGGCTGCTTACGCAACACCAATGATTTCTTTGATGAAAAAGAATCTGGATTGAATAAATTCCCTGCTAGAGTGAAGAATGGTTTCTATGGAAGTTTCCTGATGCATCAGTTCAAAGAAGGCATGAATAAAAAAAAAAAAAAAGAAAAAAAAAAAAAAGCCAGGCGTGGTGGTGCAAGCTTGTAATCCCAGCATTTGGGAGGCTGAGACTGGAGGATCCAGGTTCGCAGCCAGCCTCAGCTACCTAGTGAGGCACTCCACAACTTAGTGACACCCTGTTTCAAAATAAAGAATAAAAAATAGGACTGGGGGTCTAGCTCTGGAGGTAGAATGCCCCTGAATTCAATCCCCAGTACCACAAAAAAAAAAAAAAAAAAAAAAAAAAAAAGCCAGGTTCACTTCAACTCTTCTGTAAGTTTTCACAATCTTCCTTTCTGATTTTTTAATTTCTTCAATTTATGCATCTTTGTCTCTCAAATTCATGCCCTCTGCTACACTGTGTGTTTGCAGAAAGTATCTCTTTCCTGTGGTCCAATTTTGGAATGGCTACATTTCCCATCAATACATTTCTTTACAAGGTATTGCAAATCCAGACATTACTGCACACATGTGATATGGTCAGATGTCAGCCACACAGTGCAAGTTCTGGTTGACTGCCTATTCTTTACAACACGAAAAATATAAGCACCAACTTTGAATTTCAAGAACATGGTTACTTGCAATCATGCTGAGTTGTTGGCATTTGTAATAGAGTAGACCCTTAACATTTGCAGATTTAGTGTTCTAAGTTTTGTCTATTCATGGACCAATATGTCATGCTGTAATTTGTAATTTTGCTGAGGTAAGAATCTAAATCTCATACACAGCAAAGGCTACAGTAACCTCTGAAGTGCTAAAAACTTTGTTTCTTATGATAAATGCAACCTGAAAATAGCTCAGATTATTGTGATATAAAGAATCTGGAAATACTTGCAGTTCTCACAATAAGTTGTTCAGGACATTCAGATGAGCTCTCTTGGACCTCTTAATAATTCATGAATGAGTGAAAAGTGAATTGCCCACCAAATGAAGATACATTACTGTTACTGTTTAGGTTTAGATTTGTCAGTTTTGCTGTGATAAAGAAAGCCTGTGGGAAAGGAGGTTGGGGCTACAAATGGAGAGGAAGTTGGGGCTACAAATGAAGAGACTTATGACTATGTAAGCGAGTTTGTAATGCATTCAGAATGCAAAGCTGTACTCAGATGAGTATTTGAAGATTATTAATACCAGAGCAATGTGTCCTACTGATGTATTATCACTTTGTCATCTAATGCTTCAATTTTCCTTCTATTCTTGTATCTTCTTGGTTTTCAAACCAGTGATTCTTTTGTTTAGAGCAGAGTCCTTGGTCTCTATAATGTAGCAGTCTAATTGTCTGGAATTATAAAACTTAGCCTGTAAATTTAAGATTTAATTTTCTACATGCCAACTATCTAGACAACTCTATTCTTCTGTTAAAAAAAAATCTGTGAAAATTGTACTTTCTCTCCTCTCAAATGACTAAAAAAAAAGTCTCTTTATGCTTCTTTTCAAAGATTTTTGTAAAACTTCACGGTTTTAGACACTAAAATAAAACCTCTTTGCTTTGTGTCGCATAAAATATTTTTTATCATTATTTAGAAGTTCTTGATTGCTTTTTGGAAGCCAACCTTATTAAATATATCTCTGGTTGTCAAATCTCTACTTTCACCAACTCTAGTATCTTCATGTAAAACAGAAATGCCCACTGAGGAGAAGATTATGAGGATTAACCGAGAATCAGTCAGAATGGAATTTGATACATTGGAAGTCTTAGATTTTTGTGCATAAATCTATGACAATAACTTCATTGATCCTCAGATTCTGCAGCGTTAAGCACAGAGCTTACTACTACAGGGGTGCCCAGCAAAGTGTGCAGCATGAGCAAGAACATTTCAAATGCAAACATCTTTGGATGAGGCATTGTATAGCTCTGGACTGACTACAAATGTCTTCATTCAGATGCAATCTCCCATGAAATGTTCCTTATCAAGCAAAAGTATGAAGATTTTCCCAGAAATAGACTTTTGATGAGCTGTTGAGATTTACACAAAATGTAATGATAAAATTCTGTATTTTTGAATTGTAACTCGATAATAAAATCACTACCATTATATGCTGGTCCATTCAAAACACCATGGCTAATTAGGTTCACACACCTGACAGATGGCTTTTCTCTCTTAAATTGATTAAGTGCAACTTAATTACTGGCAAAAGAATTCACAGCTAATTCAGGAAACAGATATGAAATTGATTCATCCGATGAAAGCACAGCTATAACTTGGCATCTGAATATAGATGGCATGTGGCACATTCTTCTCACTGCAAAATACTTACATCAGAAGAAAATTGTCAATTGACTCACAAGTACTTCTAATTTCCCAATAAATAATTGTATATTTACAGATCAAGATATTAAAATTTGATTATTTATTGCAGTACTGGGGATGGAACTCAGGGGCATTGTACTTCTGAGCTACATCCCCAGGCCTTTTTTATTTTTGAAACAGAATCTTGTTAAGTTGCTGAGGACCTTGGTAGGATGCTGAAGCTGGCCAACCTCTGATTTTCCTGTGTCAGCCTTTCAAGTACTGGGATCATAGGCATGCACCACCACACTTGATTTTTTGGACAATTTCTGCTTGTTTTAACCAGTTACTAGTGAGCATTTAGATTGAATCTCAACTCACCCACGTACTTGATATGAAATATCCAATAATATTTTTATTTACATATTCCACTTTCATTGTCTATAAAAGAGGGCTATTAGTTTGTTTCTAGGTGATTCATTAGCAAGATTGGGTGAGACAATGAATGCAGGTAAGGTGCCAAAGGCACTAAACAGAAAACAGTAGAAATGGATTAGTAAATATTGCTTTTATATTTTTTAATTATGATTCTTGTTACTAAAATGCTACTTATGAACAGGTTTGATAACAAGAAACAAAATAACTAAAAACCAAATAAACATTCAAATCTTATTGGGTGGTCCTGAATACACACCAGGCATAAAAAGTACCTTGAAACATACTCATACCCTCCAGGAACTAAAATTCTACTGCAAAATGTGAAAAAAAAATCCAATTCAGTCTAACACATGTACAGGGTGGACCACCACACTTAAAGTTTTCCCAAGTTAGTGATTTCCTCATCATCGTAAGAAATCATACTAGCTAGGAAGGGTCTTTATCAACAGAACTATAGAAGAAAAATTTACAACGCAAGCTTTTTACCTCCATCTTGTTTGGTGACATGATTCCATATAAAAATCTTTTCTCTTTTGTGTCTCTTAGATTCTCCACAGCACAGAGTACCAGTCATTTAGCATATGAAGCCCTGTTGGGTTAAAACGCCCTGATATAATGGCTTCATAGAATTCTGCTCACATTTTGTTCCAAGTGGCCCCAAACTGACGAGAAGAGCAGGAAAGACATCTCTGTATCTCAGAGGATGCAAGCTAGAGTCAAGACTTATGAAAACAGCCTCTTAAGATATTACAAATAAACCACATGTCTTTTGTGGATTATTAGGAAAAATTTACTCTCATGCAGCAAAGCCCATTTCATATACTTATATTGTCTCTTCATAAAAAAAAAATAATTTCCCTAGAGTTACTACTTCCTATTTAGCTCAATTCAACATAGCCTTGGTTTCTCCCGAGCATATTTCTTCACTGGTAAAATCAGATCAGGTTTTAGGTAGTTCATTCTTTGCCCAATCAGTTCACTACTAGTAGCAAATGCAGATACTTCTTGAATTCAGTGGTATTATGTCCTGAAAACTCATCACAAGTTGAAAATATCAAAAGTAAAAAATTCATTTAATGCACCCTAATTACTTAACATTATAGTGTAGCAACACAGTATGCCATAAGGTAATGTGAATTGTTTTCATATAATTTCAAAGTCTAAAAATTAGCTAGTCACAGAAAGTGAAGGGACATATGGTTTCCTTAATATATGCAAGCTAGGGAGTAACTGGGATACCAGGGAGACTCCGGATAATAAAGGGGAAATCTCAGTGGAGCTAAGGAAGTGGTCTAATGGAAGGGGAGGCAAAAGACTGAGGTTCATTATTGGAAATACTAACATTGACTGTGTGTACATATGCGAAAATTTCAATGTCAGTATCATTACTCTGTATGGGAAGGGGGGAGATGGGGAGGCAGAGGGGGTACCAAGTGCTGTGTGCATGTATATCATGATTTACATTATGATGTGAGACCACAATGCATTAATAAAAGCACATAAAAATAAAAATCTCAAGATGAAATATGGTAAACTACATCTGTCTATCTTTTCCTAACCCAAGTACCTTGATAAACTAAGTATCTAAAATACTCATATTTTTTTTAAAAATCCTGTTTACCAAGATGTATTAAAGTATGGTGGATAAAGAAGGAAGTGCCACCTGTGATTCATCTCCAAATCCCTGGACCATAGCAGCACACAATTCTAACATCAGTTGTTCTTTATCCCAAATGTCACTGGTCTAGACGCAACATTCCTAGGAGTCAGTCTTCTCTTGATATCTGCCACGGGATCCCATGAAGACTACCTTAGTCCTTGCAGAAGGCATACCTCTAGTGACTTAAGGACCTCCCGCAGGATACCACACCTTAAAGGTTCTACCACTTTCCAGTACCCCCATCTTGCCTACTGAACCTCCAGCATGTGGTCCTTTGGGGGGTACTCCACCTACATGCAAGCCACAGCCTTCTCTAAACACAGTGGATGCATTTTACCGTAGAAGAATAGAGGAAAAGTCAAGGTGATGGCTGATGTGTCAGTTATGATGGGAACTTTAGGAAAAATGGTGTCAATGGAAGAAACAAACAGGAGAGATGAGTGGGTCAGAAGCACATTGAGTACTTGCTTTAGACACAGGATCTAAGATAGGGTACTGCACTCCACAAAGCTGACTGTAGATCTATCTGAAACTTAAACATGTATGGCTTTCTCCAAAGCACACTCCTGGCAAGTAATCTAGGTTTAACAACTCAATGCTCATTAAGACTAGTTATGCTTTTTTTTCTGTTATATATCTAATTAAAAACAAGAAAAATGATCAAGTGGTCAGAGGAGACTTCTTGAGTCCATGAGACCTGAGGAGGATCTCAGATATCAGAGAAAATACAGGCATTAGGAAGAGAGAGTGACATGCTTCCAGGTGAGGAGCAAAGGATCAGTATTACTGGGGGAAAGAGGGTTCGTTTTGTGGTATAGGAGACTTAGTGAGCATGAACATAAGCTAGGCGGCTACATTGAACTGCAGTATCAGCAGACCCCTGGGAAGAGAGTAGGAACCCATGTACCAGCAGCAGAGCTGGAGGAAGGAGGGTGCATTTCTAGAGAAGGACGGGCATATCACCACCATCTGGGAACTTCCCCATGGATTGAGTGAGTAAAGACCAGACTTTAAAATGTGAATGTAGAGAATAATAATAAAGAATACTTGACCTCAAATCTGACTGTCATATGCTAGAGCACAACTTAGAGGAAGCCACTTATTTTGACCATACCTCCATTTCTTATCTATATGACAAGCACAAAAATGTGTGTCTCCTGTGACTCATGAGAAGATTAAATGAGGCAACAGTTTAACAACAATCTTAGCTTTATCTCTGGTGCATAGTAAAATATTAACAACAGTTGGCGCAGCAATCAGAGTGCTATAGAATGGTGACAGAGCTCCTTACCTTGAGCCATATGTGGACTCCTGGATTTTATTTCTGACTTCTCTTTCTTTGTCTTCACTCATGTAGTGCCTGCCCCTTGCCATCCCGCACATCATGTTTCTATGGAAACACCACACCAGAAAAGGTCTTGGTGGATATAGGGTCCTCATGCTGATGACTAGTGACTATTCCTCTCAATAAGTACCCAGAAACTTCACTGCAAATATCATGTTATTTAAAAATAGTTTTAAAAATGACTATGTCTCCAGAACATTTTTCAGATAATTATTATCTCCTAAAGGCACACCTACATATCTACAGTAGATGAAACTATTTTCTTAAGGAGTCTGTCTCTGGCAGATAGCCTCATTGATCAATGTATTCATTCTATGGTCTATTAATTTCTTCATTCAAGTAATATTTAGTAACTCTTTTCTTATGCAAAAACTAATGTGGTCATTGGGATACTAATGTGAATACAATGCAGTCACTCATATCAAATAGCCAAACAACTGGCAGAAGAACTTTGCAATTACAAAGACAATTGCATGCAGTGTGCAGCCAGTCTATTTGAGGCCACAATAGATGGGCTTTTAAATAACAGTACAAAAGAAAGTCATGTCTGACCTGAGATTTAAAGCACAATATAAATCAACAGATTAAATAAGTGGGAAATTTAAAAGGTAAAGTCAACAACATGCATGTTTCATAACCCATTAAAATAATTGCAAATAGATCAACATAAGTTAAGACTGAAGTTTAGGAGAAAAGGAAGATAAATCATCTTTGAAATTTTTACTGAGATAAAACCCCTTTTTCTCTGTGTGTGTGTGTCTCTCTCTTACCCTCTTTCTGATGGGCCTGACTACTAAGAGTAGAACATAAGAAAAGAGCAGGCAGATGGTTTCTGTAATTCAAGAAAGGACTAGATGATCCAGTGATTTGAATATCATTAGCAGATAGATGGCAGTTGTATGCTTAGGAGTATATGAAGGTGTCCAGGATAATCCGCAAAATGGGTGGAAGAGTGAAACTGAACAATGGGAGAACACTAACATAAGGTGCATCTGGTAGAATGGATATCCATAAAGGAAGTTTAAAGAGGAAGAGGAGACAAGAGGAACATCAGCATCATAGGATGTTATGGGGGCCAGAGTCTGTCAGCAGTTGCCAGAAAGAGGGCAATCAACAATGTTGCCCATGAGAATCCCCCCCTTTACATATAATTCCCCATGTCGACTTACTTCTCCAGGCAAGGGGCGACCCACACGAGTTTCATGTCACTGCCAGTTATTAATTCATGATTTGTAGAAAATTATTTGGGGAACAAATTTCTAAATCAAAATTTAAGTGATGAACTCTAAATTCACAGGGTCTACATCAGATATGTCTTCTTGTTCCTAATATAATATATTCCTACTCTCTTCCCTGGGTTCTGCAGATACCGCAGTTCAATTTAGCCATCTAGCTTATGTTCATGCTCATGTATTCTAAGTCCCATATACTACAAAGAGAATACCCTTCCCATTAGTCACATTGACCCTTTGCACCTCACCCGGAAGGATTCAACTCTCTCTTTGGAAGACCTGTGTTTTCTCTGATCTCTGAAACTCTCCTGAGGCCCCACATATATATAATGTATCATATATAATATGTAATATCATACTTTCACCCAATAGTAGTATGATAATATTTCAGGTTTGACTTTCAAGTCTAAGTGAAGACAGGTGAGTGAGTTCGATGTTAGCTGCCTGTTTCTGGGTAAGCTCTCAGTATTCTAATCAGAATCTCCATTACGAGCCAAATGTATGACTTAATACCTCTTTGAAGACCTGTCTTAAAATATAGGTATTGGAGCCAGGTAAGGTGGCACTCTCCTGTAATCCCAGTACTTATAAGGCTAAGACAGGAGGACCACAGTTCCGAGACCAGCCTCAGCAACTTAGTGAGAACATCATCAACTTAGTAAAACCCTGTTTCACAATAAAAAATTGAAAAATAACTGGGGACATGCCCACAGGCATTCTATGTAAATATATTTCCTGTTACCTCTTGGTAGAACATTTTGCTAAATGTTTCTTCTGGTTTCTTCAATTTGTCAAAGAAGTTCTTCTATAATTCATAGTTTAAGTATGCTATGACTTCCTCTTTCTTTATTTCATAAATTACCTAATCATGCATCTGGTAGAATGAGAACTTATATCAGCAGCTGGGAATATAGTTTTTATCTACTTTCTCTTCCTCCTACTTAAGATGGATAGTACAGTCAGCCTGAAAAAATATTAATTGAAGAAAAATCTGTACTTGAAATGCTTTGATTTTACATGCAACACATTATTTTTATACTTTTATTGGTATACTATAGTCTCACATCGTAATTCAGTTCAGAGTGATAGGGGCCTATATGTATACAGCACTTGTTGAACTTCCCTGAACTCCCTCCCTACTCTCTCCCCTTACCCATACATGATATTGAGATTGGCATTGGCAATTTCCCATATGTAATAACACCATTGGCAGTGTTTCCTTCATTAATCCTCCTTATGCACCCATCCTTCACCCTTCCCTAGATCCCTTCCATCACTCCACTGGGGTTTCTCCTCCATTACTAAAGTACTCTTATATCCCATTTGCTCCCTAGCTTCCACATATGAAAGAGAACATATGACCTTCCACTTTTTGTTAACATAATGTTCTCTAGGTCTGTATGTTTTCTTGAAAATGAAATCATTTTATTCTTCTTTATTGTTGACTAGAATTCCATTCTGTGTATATTTCATAATTTTGTAATCTATTCATCTGTTGATAGACACCTAGGTTAGTTCCATGATTTGGCTACTGTGAATTGTGTTGTTATAAACATGTATATATATTTATTATTATAATATTCTGATTTCAATCCTTCTGGAAAGATACCCAGGAACTATATAGCTGGATGATATCATGAATCCATTCTCAGCTTTTTGAGGAATCTCTACACTGATCTCAATAGGTACTGCACTAATTTGCAATCATACCAACAGGGCATTAGAGTTCCTATTTCTCCACAACTTCACTAGCATTTATTGTTGTTTGACTTCTTGATGATTGACATGCTATAGGGTTATATGGAATCTCAGTGTATTTTTGACTTGCATCTACCTGGTTGCTAATTATACTGAATATTTGTTCATATACCTATTGGCCATTTGTATTTCTTCTTTAATCAAGTGTCTATGTAGTCCAAGTGCCAATTTCTTGATTGGTTTATTTGGTTTTTATAGTGTTAAATCTTTTAAGTTCTTTGTATAATACATATGTTAGTCCTCTATGAGAGGAATAGTTGGCAAAGATCTTTTCCCATTCTGTAGGCTCTCTCTTTAGACTCTTGATTATTGCCTTTGCTGAACAGAAACTTTTTAATTTAATGTCATCCCATTTATTAATTCTTGTTTTCATTTCCTAAGCTCTGGGGTTTCTAACAGTGAAGATGTTTCTAACAGTGTTTATATGTTGGATTGCTGGTCCATGCCCTCCCATAGTAATTTTGAAATCTCTTGTCTAATTTCCAGGTGTTTGATCCATCTTGAGTTGCAGGGTGAGAGATTAAGGTTTAATTTCATTTTTCTACAGGCAGATAGCCAGTTTTCCCAACACAATTTGTTGAAAAGTCTGCCTTTTATCCAACATATGTTTTTGGCACCTTTGTTGAAAATCAACTGGCTATAAGTGTGTAGATTTTTTCCTATATCTCCTGCTCCACTGGACTATGTGCCTGTTTTGTGCCAATATTATGCTGTTTTATTACTATAGTTCTGTAGTATAATTTGAAGTCAGGTATTGTAATGACCTTTGTATGGTTCTTATTGCTGAGAATCATTTTGGCTCTTCTGGGTCTTTTGCTTTTCCATATGAAATTTAGGATTGATTTTTCTAGCTCTGTGAAGAATGATATTGGTATTTTAAGAGATCACATTGAATTTGTAGATCAGTTTTGGTAGAATGATCAGTGATATCACCTAGACATTCCCCTTTGGGAGTCTGTTGGCCTCCCCTTCTAGGTGTAGCCCCTGCAAAAGTCTCAGGCTGTCAGAGACTTCCTCTGCATAGAACTTGTCAGAGCATCTTACAAATAAATCTGCCATGGCAACTGCACTTGTATTCTTACCATTTTCTTGCTTAGTGCTCATATCTCCGGAATACTGCAATGGTGGGAAAAAAAATGAAGGATGCAAACAGTTATATATTTATAATTATTCCAGGCATTCTTCATTTGCTTCATTATTTTATCTCATGAAATTCTTACTTGTAGCGGTATTAGTGTTACTTTATAAGTAAGAACACTGAGACCTAGAAAATCAAGACTTCTCCCAATAGGAAAGATACATAACTCACTTCTTAATGAGGAGTACACAGCCTTCAAATCTCACTGCTTTTTGGGTTACAAGTTTCCAGCTTGTCATTTCTTAGCACTTGACTGCTAATCTTGAATATAAAGGGCTCATTTTGAGATGTAGCATCTGTGGCATCCTGACCTGCATGAGTATCTTTCATTTTTATTCCTCATGGAAATACCTGGAAATTGATAACAACAACAACAAAAAAGCTGAACATGTCTTTTAAGACCTTTTGAGATAGTGTAGAAGATATTACTTCATCATACAAAAAGAGTTCTCATATATAAAGGCATTATTTTCTTCTAATTTAGAAATGAAACTGGAAAGTGCTTCATACACTATGACATGATGCCTCAGAGACCAAAGAATTCAAATGATGATGCAAAACATTACCACACAACTGACCCATGTCAGAGTGATATTTGGGGCAGAAAGGGTAAGAATTCATTCTTTTGAATCTATTTCCAAAAGGGATATTGGATAGGCCTCTGGAGAGAAAGACAGACAAAGTAGAAATGATGGACAGAAACAAATTACTCCTTCATGGTCTACAAACAAGTACAGTTCCCATAAATAATTCAAAGTCTGCATTAAGAATATTTTCCTTTCAATACAAAAGATAAAAATGGTAATATCCAAGAACCAAAATACTTTCATTGTCTACAAAGTACTTCATTTTTATTTTACCTTCTAAGCACAGGTTAAAGAAGATGATGGTATTTTTTTAATAAATTAAGAAATGGAAAGAATTAAGGAAGTTATCTCAACATCGTAAGATCTTAGAAGATGGAAAAAGCTCCTATACTCTTGGATAGGCAGAACAAATACTATCAAACTTCTGTGTATATGTACATCACCTGTTCACAGTGATAGAGATGTATCACTCAGAGGAAATTCTGTGTCAGTGGGCTCTAAAGGGCAGCAAGGGTTTAGGGTCTGTGTAAACCTGGGGTTCATCAAATCCCTGGTTAAGTTTTGTGGGGATATGCAAAAGGAATGGGCTGTCAATGGCTGAGAATCCATTTTTCCAGGCTATAATTCAATCCATTGACTATGTCAAACTGAGTTTAGTGCCAGCAAGCTTATGAATAACAGGTAACAGCATGCCTTGAAGAAGTAAACAACAAAGACATCTACAGAGGCCATCTTTGGTTCATTTATGTAGAACCATTATAAAAAAAAATAAAATACATTGCCACAGCTTTAGTTTTCATTGCTGTAAAGTTGATTTTTTTATTAATATGCATACAAACGCATATATATATATATGGTATTTCCTTGCACAAATGAGTCACATGCCTTTCAGTGGAAACAACATAATATCAAACTCAATAAAACAATTAATACAATAAAAGGGTTGTGGGGGTCCAGCCCTCTAGTCAGGGGGGTCAGGGGTCCTTTAATAGGTGTGGAATGAGATGAGGTTGTGAGAATACGATCACACCAAATGCAGTGAAGAAGCATATCTGTTTTATTGTTTGTTAGTAACTGTTTTATACTATTTTTTTTTGCAATGAGGCATGTAGAACAGGAATTTTTACATACTTGTTTTTCTAAAGGTTACCTTTTACAAAATACAAAACATATATAAAAATTATTTTAGTACATAAAAATTCTTTTCTTTATCTTGGGTAGCTAGAGGGTTAATGTATCCTGTAAATTCCAGGGAGACAAGGTGGGAGTGGGCAAAGACTATCTGTAGTAACTATTTCAGATAAGCTTGCAAAGCCTGTTTCTTGACTAATGTTTGTAAGAGGTTAATGAATTGATTTGTCTCGAGGCACTGCTTTTTCAATTAATATTAGGAAATCACTATCCATCCGGTCACCATTTGTTTCTAAGAAATTTTCCTTTATAATTAATGTAAAAGCAAAACCTAAAGCACCCCAAATTTCCAGAATATAACACAATGCAAAGTGGGATGTGCCACGCATTCCTTCTTTTGGAATCATCTGTCTTGCAGGACTCCAGCAGACTGAGCCTTGCTCAACATCCAGCTATTAAGGAGTTGTGGCAAAGGGTGATAGTGAATATATATTAAAAGCTCGGGTAGACAAGAGCTAAATATCTCACGTTAACTTTTAGTCCCATTTAAATAAGATCAAGGCTCAATAAAACAAGTAATACAACAAAATGGTGATAGTGAATATATATTAAGAGCTCAGGGAGACAAGAGCTAAAAATCTCACATGTTAACTTTTATTCTCATTTAAATAAAATAATTTTGCTTATGAAAGCTCAATATGACCATTTATATGTGTTCATAGTTTAGTTCACTCCATCTCTGGTTGACAATAGAAGAAACGATACTGAAATTTTATCTCTAAAGCCCAGAGCTATAAACATAGATACACATGCATCGTTCTGATAATTTGGTTTCCATTCTGTTGGGTATATACCCAGTAGTGGTATTGCTGGGTCATATGGTAGGTTCACTCCCAATCGTCTGAGGATCCTCCATACTGTCTTCCACAGTGGTTGCACAAGTTTGCAGTCCCACCAACAATGTACTAGGGTTCCCACTTCTCCACACC